>JARDVA010135382.1:0-11025 GCA_030265315.1 Mopalia swanii | reverse complement strand
TACAAACAGATCAGCTTCCTGTTCCCCTTTAGCTCTGAGAACACCAGGGCAACAGAAAGCTCCTCTTTTCTCGCCTCGTACGTACAATCGATCTAGGAAGCCGAGGGAGTATTCTGCAGGACTGGCCAACCCGCTCCCCCACGGAGCTGGGTTGTTTAGTAAATCGCTCTGTTTTTCTTAAATGCAACGGAAAACCGTGTTTGTTTGTTTGCTTGATTGGGATTTAACGCCGTACACAAGAGTATTTCACTTACATGACGACACATTGTACACTTTACACCGCTCCATGTCTAATTAGTCTAATTACGGTGGAAAACCAAGAGGAAACCTCGTATAAACCACCCCCGCACTTGCCGGAGCCACATCATTTGACTCACTTATATGCCTGATGGCCGACAGAAGTTTCGATCCCGTGAACGGTAAATCGAAGTAGGGTTAGTAAGCGCACTCGCTAACCATTAAGCCACTGCCGTGGATCCCGGAAAACAACTGCCGGTGTCATCATGCAAGATTTCCTCTGGATCATATCGATATTCACACACTTTTAATATGAACTTACCATTTTTATCCACAATTCGAATCATCTCTTCAATTTCAGAATCTGATATATTAAAGCGAAGGAGTTTAATCACGTTGGCCAACTCATCGCTGGAAATTTTGCCATCGTGGTTTTTATCAAATAATCCAAACGCTTGACTTAATTCTGAAACATTAGAAAAGAAAGAGAAACATATTCATTTTCATATCCACAAAAAAAATCTTAATTAGTTTTGGTGACGTCATTGGCTTGAGGGGAATACATACAATTAGCCCAGTTAAAGTGTTTCAAGTTTAATAAATCCACAAGAAGTCGAGATGATTTTCTTTTTACATGAGGATTTTTGTTATTACAAAAGTTTTGTTTCCACAAATGTAATTAAATGCGAAAAATGATCAATGAGTAGCGTTCAACGAGAGCTTCCACGTGTATGTCACTTATAGGACAATGGTATACTCCATCAGGGGCCCGTTGCTCGAAGCGCTATTAAATTTAATCCGCTATTATAGATGACGTCACGCCGTGTTGAGGGATTATCTCTAACCCGGTAGTAGCCATTTAACCTGCTGTTCGCGACTAATCGTCTTTTGAGCAACTGGCCCCGGTAATATACCCACACTTACCAAACCATCAAATATTAAGTATTTTGCTGCGTTCTAAAGTTTGTTTGTTTGTTTGTTTGGGGTTTAACGTCGTACTCAAGGGTATTTCACTTATATGACGACGTGCCAGCCCAATGGGTGAAGGAAACCGCCCTCGACACCACTGGCAACAAACAAAGACAAGACAGGACAAATACAGGACAACAACAGGACACAACACACACGCCACAAACAGATCAGCTTCCTGATGCCCTTTAGCTCTGAGAGCACCAGGGCAACATGAAGCTCCTTCCAACCACCCGCGCATAGTAAACATTCCTCCAGTGCTATTATATGTAAAGACTGCAAGAGTAGACATGAAACACACTGCCCTCAGCAGGTGGATGGACCGGTTATTAATCATAGTCTGAGGAGATTGTATGATTGCTTCTCAGTGTCGTATACCCACTAAATGCTTTGTTTGTTACATTGGGATTTAACACCGTACTTAAAGCTATTTCACTCACATGGCGGCGTTCCAGCCCAATTTGTGAAGGAAACTACTTTAAAACGCCGCACGTAGCAAATACAAGGCGGGACGGGACAAAATAGCGGACATTTACAAAACGCAATACAAACACATAACAGTCAGGTCAGCTTTGTGTTGCCCCTTAGCTATGAGAGCACCAGGGCAACAGGAAGTTTCCTTAAAGCACTTGATGCACAAAACGGTTCTCCGCTAACAGGATTCCGGATTGTCCATTTAGCATTCCCTCTCACTTAGCTAGGATGGAAACCCGGGACGAAAAATCGTAACAAAGATTCCAATGGCTGCCATAGTCCGCTTGTTTAACTCCACCATATCGGCGGTCCACTGGTGTTTTCAAACTGAAGTAGCCTTCGCGCTAACAACTCAAACACGGCAGGGTGCCAAAGGGTTAACGCGCCAGACACCAATCGTTGGAGTTCAAACTATAGCTGCCTTTTGAACAGTTAAACAAATAGATAGGTCATTAGGATCACAGACTGGGGGATGTTAAGAAAACTATACCATTTTGTTTACGCATATATCAGAATCTGGATCAAACAGTAAGAAACCAAAGCCTATGGAAACAAAACTGAATACCTTCAAACTCCTCATGTTTATTTACGAACAAGCCCTGGATTATTTACTGAACGAAATTAGCGTTTATATATACTGTAAATAAGATGGGCGGAATAACGTAAGTGGATTCGAGCAAGAACTCTGATTTTAATGGCACGTGTATATAGTCGGGACAGACTTTTATACATCTTAATTATAGGGAGTCCTGTCTTGATCACGTCTTGTGTACCGACAATGACGCAATACAGTTACTTATTTATTTAGTCCCAGGTCTCTGTCTGCCCGTCTTCCAACTACGGAACAATTTCTTTGCACGAAGGTTTATGGAGAAGACCGATTTGTATTAAAACGAGTAAGTTTTAAAGGGCAAGGCTGGATAAACTCGTGTTTCATGTCTCACTTGCAATTATTGTACTTGAATGATGAAGGCCAGCGAACGTGGCTAACTGGATAGCTTGTGCGCTTACTAATCTTACTTCGATGTACTGTTCATAAGATCGAGTCTGTCTTTCAACCATCAGGTATATGAATGAATAACACGATGTGGCTCCGACAATCGCTGGGGTGGTTTCTACGAGGTTTCTTCCCGGGTTTCCACCGAAATTAAGCAATGAACAGTGTGAAGGGGTAATCCGTTGTCATGTAAGTGAAATACGTTGTACTCAAGGGTATTTCACTTACATGACGACCGATTGTCCACTTAACTCATTGCCTAATTTCGGTGGAAACCCGGGAAGAAACTTCGTAAAAAAAAATCAACTCCGCGATTGCCGGAGCCACATTGTGTGACTCACTCATAAGCCTAATGGTCGACAGACGGACTCGATGTTTGATTCGAATGAAGTTTAATTTTAATTTTGAAGTCTGTTTTTGTGATTGGGGTTCAACGTAGTACTCAAAGTTATTTCAGTTAAACGTTGACAGACTATCTACTTCATAATCTTTATTTTAACGGGTTGGGAAAGCGGGAGGAAGCTTCGCGAAAGCAACCGTTGCGATTACGCGAGTCAAGGCGCGTGACCCGTTCATATACCTGAGGCCCGCTAGGGGGCTATAACATGTTCGCAATAAATCAAAGGATGGCCAGCAGTCTGACACGCTAACCACCTCACCGCGGCCCACGGGCTGACACGCTAACCACCTCATCGCGGCCCACAGGCTGACACGCTAACCACCTCACCGCGGCCCACGGGCTGACACGCTAACCACCTCACCGCGGCCCACGGGCTGACACGCTAACAACCTTACCGCGGCCCACGGGCTGACACGCTAACCACCTCATCGCGGCCCACGGGCTGACACGAAGATGTTTAATAATACATAATCCCCAAGACCATCATTATTCTTGTTTTCCAACTCTCGGAGACAGATGGTTGGTTCGTTTGATTGATTGGGGTTTAACGTCGTACTCAAGGGTATTTCACTTATGACGACGGATTATCCACACCACGCTGTTCCTTGCCCTATTATGGTAGAAAACCGGGACGAAACCTCGTAAAAACCACCCCGATTGCCGGAGCCACGGAGACACGGTCTAGACAGTAGCAAAGTATACATTCTTAGCCCAGCGTTTGTGTCTTTGAACTGTCGAATGATTTGGGTTTAATCGCGTGCTTCATAGAATTATATCTTAAATGAATGGTCCATCAGTTATTAAATAGATCAAGGCAGACACAAAATGTTTAGTGATTGACATATACATGGTGTGTTTGTTTGATTGGGGTTTAATGTGGTTAAGGGTCTTTCACTTATATGACGACGGATTGTCCACTTCACACTGCTCCTTGCCTATAACGGTGGGAAATCAGGAGGAAACCTAGTAAACACCACCCCAGCGATTGACAGAACAACATCGTGACTGATGTAACGGATGGTCAATAGACGGACTCGATCCTGTGAACGGTACATCGAAGTAGGATTAATAAGCGCACACGCTACGGCCCAACATATAAAAGCACCAAATACAAATGATGTCAGACATTTTCCCCCGAGTGGAAACAACAACTGGTTCAAGTGTCAAATGTATACGTGTCTGAACAACCTCGGCCATTTCCGTACTGTAAAAAATCTCTGATGGAATGCTTCATTTCAGGGGAGGTAATTCGCTTTCATCATATAGCGGAGTTATCCACGTGTTTATTGTTTACATCTGAAGGCTATTCTTGTGTTGATATGATGACGTCATTGGAGATACATTATTATTAAAATACTTATAGCGGACGAAATTTGAGTTATTTGTAACAATTCATAAATAAAAAAGAATAGTGTTTTGTTGTAATTTGATTTTACCCGAGGAACGGGGTTTTTTGACATGGGTTTTTTTAAAAAAACAAATCCGACAAGTACTTGGGGTGATTTCCACGCATGCGTACAAAACATCCGGCGGTTAACATTACACGATTTCGTGTAATATTATTGCTTCAACTCACCTCCGAGATAACTGTACCAGTACGTAAAGTGTCGAAGGATGTTCCCACATGCAATGTATATGCATAGCGGTGCATCCGGAGAACGACGTAGGTCTACGTAGTGGATTGAAGTTACGTGATGACCCAATGGAAGTAAAATTCATTCACATTTAAGGAATAGCATGTATAGGTCATTGGTAAAACTTGGGCTAAGGGCGGTTTTGACAGTCAATATGGCAAGCGGCACGGCTATGGTGAGTGTCAGTCTAATTAAAATCAGATCTCAAAAACGCTCCCCGTGTTTTGTTTGTCGCTATATTGAGGTCTAACGCAATCACCCCCACTATAATGTCGGTTGGTCATTTAAATTGACCAATCACAGAGCTGCTTCTCAATTCTGGTTTGTAAAAGCCGAAGACTTCCGTTGACATACCGAAGTTTCCCGACTGCACATTTTTACATGACCAACGGAACATTCAACAAACACCATTCCAAAAAATTAATTTTGAGTGGAATTCGTTTTTTCCCCGTTAATATGCTGCTTACAACTTTAACACAGATGAAAATCCGACAACTTCTGCTTGTTTTGGCTGAATTCGTTGTTTATACCACGGCCCCGTGTTATCCGTGTTTTTATTGGACAACTGAAACTGTAACCTTTCGTGAGCCCTAGTAAGCTTGACCTTATTGAACAGCATTAGTGGAGTGATTGCCTTAGATCTCAATATAGCGACAAACAAAACACAGGGGGCATTTTTGAGATCCGATTTTAATTAGATTGGTCACCGATTAGTCAGCTTTAAGATACCTTTCAAACTAAAAGTAAAGCTTTCCCTAATCAACCTAAAACCAGGTTTTTTTTATCTATACTCAACGTCAACAAAAAGGTGTCTATTCTTTTAATGTTCCCGTATTATGATGGAAAACCAGGAGGAAACCTCGTAAAAACCACCCCGCGATTGACGGAGCAACACCGTGTGACTCACTCATATACCTGAGGGTCGACAGACGGACTCGATCCATATAGGCGTTAGAAAGAGCACTCGCTAACCACTGAGCCAAGGCCCGACAACACACACAGATCGACTTCATGCGTCCCTTAAAGCTCTGAAAACACTAGGACAAAAGGAAACTACCTCTAACCACCCGCGTCTACTCATTTAATGTGGCTGATTAAAGGCAAGATTATTCTGTGAAAAGAACGTACCCTTTAGTTCAAAAGGTAGGTGGAGGAAATGGGTTTTTTCGACAAATCGACAAAGTGGACGTTGCAGATCGTCCCTATGGCATTTGGTAGCTTTCACTGTCCTTTAGAAAAGGAACTGTGTGTAGGAGTAATTTTAAATTCTCTTTAAGCAACTTCTGAAAATTTTTACAAATCTCTTGGTCGACTGGAGTATTCGGTTTGACTAAGCTGCCATTAAGGCCGATTGCAGAGTGTGTTCTTTTGTTCAGCTACGAAGCGACAAGTCTTTAAAAGACTAAAAACTAGCGTGGGCAAACATCATCCAACTATGGGAAAAATACATTTGAACAATCAGCTTTGATTCGAACAATAAAAAATAGCTTGGATATGCTTTTGTGTTTAGTTTTGGTGACATTTCCACCAATAAAATCGAGTGGCAGAAAAGGCCTTAAACTGCATTAGCCAATGAATCGCCAGGGAAATAGACTAACTTGTTTTACATGAGTGATATTGGCAAAGTGCCAATACAGATTAGCCATGCTTTACGTGAGCTAATGGCGTATAAAGTGTCCAGAACTCCGGGACTAGAAGTGATCTATCTAGATCGTATCTTTGATCACATCGAACCTTTTTGTTATTGGCCGACTTAAAATCGGATTTATAAAGCGCATTAGTTTTCCAAATGGAGACAAAATCGATAGAATTCAAACGGGATTGGAACACAACTGTAGCTCTATTTGTTTCTATTCATACGTGTAGAATAGAGTGGCCAAACAAAACATCGTCATAATTGCAACACCTTTGGCAATCCAACCTACCTTTGGGACATTTGCCAATTACTGAACAGGTTTATAATTCAAGTCATTTTCTTGCCATTTAAAGAAATTTCCTGGAATTTTATTTATTTATTTATCTTTTTTGGCAATTTTATAAAACTGATCGATTGGTGTTTTACGCCGTGCTTAAGGATATTTTACTTATATGACCACGGCGTATTCCAACAACAATTGGAACTATAGAGCCTAAAAAGTGACGTGTTTTGTAAAGACAGCATTGCTACTCTACAAGCACATTGTCCTTTTGCCACTACAGATGTGTTTATGTATACAAAAATATAAACTTGCCAGCTTAATGAATTAAAGATTTACTGATTGATTGATTGATTGTTATTTTACACCTTGTCTTAACTGACCTTAGCATGTTATCTGTGTTTTTATTATACATCTGAAACTGTGACCTTTTGTGAACCCCAGTGAGCTTGATCTTATTGAACAGCATTAGTAGAGGGATTGCCTTAGATCTCAATATAGCCACAAACAAAACATGCGGAGTGTTTTTGAGGTCTGATTTTAATTAGATTGGTTAAATGGAGAACCTACAGAATTATTTAACCAATAAAATTATTCAGCCAAGATGACTGTGTCCAAATCTACTATTCATCCAGTTAGATGTTATGTAAGTAACAGCCGATATCTAAAAATATAAAATAAAACGACAGATTTCTAAACGCCCCGAAAAACCAAGCAGCCAGCCCAACCAACCAACTCATCAGCCTTCTTCTCAAAACAAAATGGCTAATTAGATTTGGTTGATTTATTTTCCTAAATCCACTCAACAGATACGATTGATTTCTTCCTCAAATATTTACACATCCTTATTTGCAGCGAACGGCTCTTCTATGCGTCTCTTGAATATCCCCAAAAAATTATATCGAGTTCCTGAAAAGACGATTTTTGTACCTTTTGTGTGTAGTTGAAGAGAGCTCTCCGTTGCCCGGATGCTCACAAAGCTGACGGCTTTGTGTCGCGAAACATCATTACTTTACGCACACTTCCTTTGCGCGATTTATCCGCTCTTGGGGTTCTTCTGTGTTTTAATGTTGTATTTTGTGATTATTTGTCGCCAGTGGCGTTGCTGTGCTTGTTGCGGTGGTTGACTTCACCGCTTGAGCTTGCATACCGTTATATGGCGGAAATAATGTAAGGCGGGTAGAATGTAAGGCGGGGAGAATGTAATGCGGGTAGAATGTAAGGCGGATAGAATGTAAAGGCGGATAGAATGTAATGCGGGTAGAATGTAATGCGGGTAGAATGTAATGCGGGTAGAATGTAAGACGTATAGACAGTATAAGGCGGATAGAATATAAGGCGGATAGAATATAAGGCGGATAGGCAGTAAGGCGGATAGAATGTAAGGCGGATAGAATGTAAGGCGGATAGAATGTAAGGCGGGTAGAATGTAAGGCGGATAGGCAGTAAGGCGGATAGGCAGTAAGGCGGATAGAAAAATCAACTTAAAAAAGTAATTTTACTGAGACTCCTCGTCATGCAGGAGAGATTTCCCATTGGAAGAAAAAACGATTTAGAACCGAATGCCCCAAAAGGAAGAGAAATGTGGATCATTTTTTTAATACAAACAACATGATAGATAGAGTGGTTGTTTCTTTGACTGGAGTTTTAAGCCATACTTATCTCAATAATACTATGCATCGTTTCTATAGTTACATTAAAGCAAACTAGACGTCACATATAACATGCAAGTCAGGTCACTCGCAGGACGCGCAGCAAATGCGCTCATACAGATCACGGTCCTGGTGCGGCTTTGTTTGTTTAACTTGATTGGAGTTTAACGCCGGAAGAATCGTATTCCCGCGAGAGTGTCTATAATGGACGAGACTAAGACAACTCTCGTACGCTATGCTAGGCCATCGTTCATTAATTTCAGCCAAAATTTGCGGCGACGTATGCTGAAGACCAGCAAAATAAAAGAAGTGCAAAACAAGATGGCCCGGGTGTATCTTAGAGTTAATGTCTCGACGTAGGAAGTAGAATTGATTATATTTTAGAATGACGCCAGAAATTATTTTATTTTATTTTATTTATTTATTCATCCGATGTTAGATCAACAGGATTAAAGCCCAATTACAGATCATTGGCCAGCATTATTGTGGGAGGAAAACTGGGTAGTAAATAAACCCAGAAAACCCACGACTTCCCGCTGGTTGCTGGCATACCAGCCGGGAATCGAACCCACGACTCCAGAGGTGAGGGGAATATATGGACCAGAGGGATACACTCACTAGAGCGTACTCTAGGCCGGGTGCCAGCCCAGTAGTTAAAGTTTTGCTTGTTCGATATACTCAAGGATATTTCAATTACATGACGACGGATTGTCCAATTCACACGGTTTCATGCTTAAATACGTCGGAAAAGCGGAAGGAAACCTCGCAAACATCCCCATGATTGCCGCAGTCACATCGTGTGATTCACTCATATATCTGATGGTCGATTGTCCGACTCGAACCAGTGGACGGTACATCAAACAAGGATTATCTGGCAGACAACCTAACCACTAAGTCACGGAAGAAGAAAGCACAGAACCCTCGACGCCACTGGCAACAAACTAAGGTAAGACATGACAATAGGAGGATACAATGACAATAAGATTGATTGTTTGTTTGATTGGGGTTTAACGTCGTACTCAAGGGTATTTCACTTATATGACGACGTACCAGCCCAATGGGTGAAAGAAACCACCCTCGACATCACTGGCAACAAACAAAGACAGGACGGGACAAATACAGGACTAAAACAGGACGCAATACAGACCACAAACAGATCAGCTTCCTGTTACCCTTTAGCTCTGAGAGCACCAGGGCAACATGAAGCTCCCTCCAACCGCCCGCCAATGACAATAAGAAGATACAAAGACACCGCATCAGATGCATGGGCTTTCTCTTACTGCTTACCTCTGAAAGCACAAGAGCAACATGAGGCCTGGAACACTAAAATGTTAAGCAAAATGACTCGCAAAACCTGTCTAAAAGGCTCGCAGATAACCAAGTAAAATGGCTATTTAGCCAATCCTTTGTAACAACCAACCTTTTTAGTTTAACTGGGAGGGGATCCATCTTTGTCAGTACAAACACACAAAAAACACTCCAAGGGAATAAAGTAAATGAATGTAATTGAATTGGCCAAAATCGTTCAGTTTTTGTGTGCCTAAATGAAATTAAGATCGCGAAAAACCAGTCGCTCGGTAAAATAACACGGCGAGAAATCTAATCGAATTAACAGTGTTTTATATTACCAGAAAACCGTTTACACAATTTGCAGGTCTTGGCTTAGTTTTGGTAAACGTGGAAACGCAGTTTGACTTCATTAGCACAAACGAAATCGAAATTGGAAAGACGTCTGTCAGAGTGGGTGTTAGGTGGATTACAAAACAAAGGTCGCAGTGCTGTAAAAAGGAATGGCTTTTATAGCTTTTGACTTCAGTTGCGAGCAATGTTTATTTAAACTTGATTCAACATATTCGTGAGTGTAATCCTATTTCGATGTACCGTCCACTTGATCGAGTTCGTCTGTCGACCATCAGGTATGTGAGCGAGTCCCACGATGAGGCTCCCGCAATCGCGGAGGTGGTTTTCATGAGGCTTTCAATCGGTTTTCCACCTATATAAAGCAAGGATTAGTTTGAAGTGGACAATTCGTCGTCATATATAAGTGAAATACCCTTGCGTACGACGTTAAACCCTATATAATCAAAGAAACAAAATCGTCGGTAAATTCTGTCCTTGGATTTTTTTATTTGTGTGATATTTTGTCACACGCAGCGCGGGTCATTTCCCATACAATTACGCAGTGTCTGAGCTTATGGTGGCCATCAAACACCAGTTCTGCAAAACGCGGGTTGAAATTCTGCTTTTAGGCCCGTATTCCGCAATGAATTTAGCGGTCCGATCTAAACCCCTGGAAACCCTCGCGACTTTTATCAGCAACCAAGAAACTTCTTCGAATTTCAGAAAACCACATCGAAACTGAGAGGTCACTGTGAAACAACATGAAAATCAAAGCGACTGTAAAAGCAAACCAATTCTAACAAGAATAGGTTTGTTTATTTTCTTGCCGGATTTGGGATAAACACCATACTTAAGCTTATTTCATTCACATGACGATGTGCCTAGAAAACACAGATGATAGGGCGCAAAATAAGGTTCATGTTGACTCTTAGTCGCGATACTAACATGGCTCGATAATCTCAGTACCAACCGATAAACCTACCCGTACTGTTACAGCCTACGCCAGACAACCATACCGACTGCTTCAGGTAACAAGTGTTTTGTTTGTTTGGGGTTTAACGTCGTACTCAAGGGTATTTCACTGATATGACGACGGATTGTCCACTTCACACTGTTCCTTGCCCTA
>JARDVA010135271.1:0-10436 GCA_030265315.1 Mopalia swanii | reverse complement strand
TTTCAAAGCCCCCCCCCCCCCCCCCCCACTACTATAGTAGTGGTGGACAAAAATACTCCTAAACTGGACTGTTTTTACACATTAATTTCTTTAAAGGTTGGCAGGTCTGTGTACCATATCGATGGATCGGCTTTTAATCGATTGAGGTTCTATAGGGCTTTTATAATACATGTCTAAGCCGAGGGTTAATTTATAAAGATGGAAATACACATCGTTAATTGTACCCGAGAACTTAACATTGGCAGAGTCAAGAGAAAATACTATATTGTGAGAATTTATACAAATGGCATCGAAAACATGATTATTCCCCCAGGAGAACCTGTTGGGGAAATTCTGTGGCGATCCAATGTATTTCGGTACGGCATCTAAATCACATTTAGAAGGGTTTCCTATTTCAAGACTGAATATTGATGCCAACTATATATCAGATTGTTTATGTGATTGGGACTTAACACCTTACTTAAGGTTATTTGGCTCACATGAGGGCGTGCAAGCCTAATGGGTGAAGGAAACCAGCCTCGATACCACTGGCATCAAACAAAGATGACGGGACAAAAACAGGACAACCTAAGGAACTCATACAAAGACATCACAAACAAATCGGTTTCCTGTTTCCCCCAACCACCAAGGATGCGCCCAATGGCGAGAAAAAGGGATACTTTATGAATAAAGGGACAGTTGAAAACATAAACACGAAGGTTACGACATAGGGTTTAATACAGCATTACGTAAACAATAGAACAACAAGACAAAACAAGACCACATGAAGACAAAATCAAAATGTAGATCCGCAGTAAGGAGCTTGGAGATCATGACACATATAAAAATAACTCTGGTCATGCTCTCAAGATGTATTCTTTACCGAGACAACAGGTCAATCAGATGTCATTCCGTTAGAATCCAAAAGGTGTATTTGTTTGGGGGTTTAACGCCGTATTTACGGTTATTTCGCCCACACGACGGCGTGTCAGTCCAGGTAAGGGGCAAAGGAAACCACTATCGACGCCACTGACAACAAACAAAGCCAACATAAGACAAATACACGACAAACACAGGACTTGATGAATAGATAGAACGTCTCCATGCTGTCCCTTAGTTCTGGGCTGGGAGCCACAGGGCAACAGGAAGCTCCCCACAATTCCTCCTTAGAATCCGTTAACCGTACAAATTTTTATGAATTCTCAATGACATATAGTGCGCGAATTCGGTGGATAAAACTGAGCTGGATTGCATGTCAATGGAATCGGCAATGAAGACAGACGTCTGTGAACCCAGGATATATCATATTCCACAGGTCAAAGCTATTCTGAGCATGACCTTGTGTTAGTAGTTTGTAAACGTACTAATATTTAGCATCTTGGGTCGATTTCGTCACTAACAGACTGAACAAAACTAACCGTGCTTTAGATTTGGCACGATACGTTGGGTTTCGTTTGTTGAAACAAATAAAAAGAAAATTTTCCAATGTTCAAGAATGGCAACCTTTAATTCTGTGGTTGCTTTATCTGATTTTATGAAATCAAAATCCTGGAATTGCATAGTTAATGGTTATATACCCTTCAAATTAAACTCTTTGTTGAACCACTTCACCCACAGCGAAAACACATTTTAATAAATCTTTATTTTGTGCTGAAGAGAAACCGATATTGTGATATATTTTGTATTACATCATCTGGTAAATATGTAGTCAAAAAGAACTTGGATCATGTTCGTATGGATTCTTCCAACATACATTTCTTTCCAGGCTGTATCCTTCACTGTTCTTGCTCAACTACACATTTGATTACAATTTTATATACTCATTTTATACGATAACGTTTACCTAAATGATGACGACATGATGAAAGAGATGAAATTGTTTTTAATGTAGTAATATTTAATGATATAATTATTATTATTATAGAATTCAAACTGTTCTGTCCACACGCGGCGCGCACTTGTCTCCATTTAATTGTTTATGATTTGAGCTAACGGCGCCGAGAAAGCCGTCGTCACGTCAATGCTGTTTGGTGTGGAATCCGGTGTTTGTTGCTAGGATCAGCGAGCTCCTTCCTCGAGGTTATAGGGAGATATCCCAATAGTGGATACAAACTGGAACAATACGTATCAATTGTCTTCACCATATCGTATTTAATCTTCTGTTTCCAAGCATATGCTGTCAATGTAGAATTTTGTCGGGCTGTTCCGAATTTTTGATCGTCGTGTTTGGCCGAGGAGTGTTTCCGGACAGCGTGAAGAGCCAGTAAAGGTACTTTTAAATTGAGGAAGGAGTATACAGTGGAGACAGCTGTAGATGGGTTCTCCGCCATGTCTTCGTAATTAACAGTCAGGATTTTATTATCTGTTTTATTATTGAGAATTTGAATAGCTTTCAAGTCCTTCTCTATTTTATCGCAGTAACCTACAATTCTTTTGTAAGCTATGTAAGCACTTTCAGGCACAGTGGCATCGAACTGCGAAAGAACACTTCCCCGCGGATCTCGCACGAGATGGACCACTTTAAGGTCTGGATTATTTTGTCTTAAGGTCGTGATACCCTTCACTGATATGCCATAGCGAATCAATTTGACAACTCTGACTTTAGAGGCTTGGCACATCCGAATGAGACCTTTGACACAGAAAGAAAGTGTGTGTTTTTCAGATCTTCTCAGCGGATGTATACAATGTAGATAGCGAATGAATCGCATGGACTTGGTCAGGAATGGATGTTTCAGGTACCAGATGGGAAGGCTCTCCAGTCTGCAATTTAAAATATCGTCTAGGATTGAAGCGATGTACTTATTAGTCTCCATGGCCATTATTGTCCTGCAGAAAAGAAAGATATATTATATTGGAAGCCTATATATTACGAATATAAAAGAGGAAACTATATTGGATATAAGGTTTTATTTTATCGAGGGCACAAGTCATTCATGTTTGACAAAAAGACGAAGGAGCGCTGGCTGTGACAATTTCAATAAATAAAGCAGCAGACAGTGTCGGTGAAAGAAACAGAAAGGAAAAGATTGTCATGAAGGCCCAATATCAGCAAACTAAATTCTCCTACCTGGTAATAAATATTAGGGAACATGCGCAATCCAGAATTTTCCAAAATCTCCGATGAACAATACAATTTGAGGAAATCTACCAGCCACCACGCAGCCGCGATTTTTGTTGAAGAAAAGCTAAATGATTTCAAATAACTTAGTACATGGTCACCAAACAGTGAACATTTCTGACCGGTTAATTTAGACATGTGGTAAGGTTTTAAACTACACAGCTACAAACCCTCTAGTGCACCCTCCGGTGGACATGCTATTTCTTTATCGATCCAAAATGCTTTCAAGGTATTTGGTAAAGGGGTCCTCAAATGAACATTGTAATAAGTGAAATAAGTCCAATGGTAACATTAACGAAAAAAAAAATCATTGACGATCCACGCGGACATTCTCGATCCTCTTGCCCTTTTTGTATTCTGGTGACAATAACTTTTGTCTTATATATTATATACCATTATAGCTACCCGATTCTGCATGGCAGCATGGGTTAGAAAGAATGAATAGATAACAAAGAAATAGAAGTCTACTTTATCTCTTAAGAACTTTCGATTTCAATAAGCAGCGAAGTAAAGCCGAAATGTTTTGTTTAGGCTGCATACATTGACCAGAATTCCTTCGAGCAGTTATGTAGGCCTACTGTGTAATGGTCTTTATTTAAAACATACATGACCAATCTAGAGCATTACACTGATCAACTGATTAAAACCAGATGTAAATTTGAGCTGGTATCTCACATGGTAACACATGATATCTCTATATCTCGATATCTATTCACACATCTATACAGATGACTATAAGTTTTTAATAGCCTTAAACAAAATGCCATTGGATACTGGCGCAATACGAAATTTAAATTTGTGATAGTATTTATATAATTGTGGGAGAGCACTGTTTTACTTTGAGCAAATTTTAGTTCAAATAATTGTACAGGTTGACAGCTGTTTGGGAATCGAACTAACCACCAACCGACGGGCCCCAATTAACCTGCTACATTTAAAACCTGTTAGTAGAAGACCGGTTGTTTGAATTGTCCAGGTATCAGATATTTATTGCTGGCGATTTGAAGCCTGACTTACAAGATCAGTGTAAGTTTAATTTCAGGATGCCTCTCTACCTGTAAAATTTCTAAACTAGAATCTGTAAGAACATTTTATTCCAAAAACCGTTAATATTCCCTTTCACCGATGTGATTACATAACAATTCTGAGAAGTAAATATGGGAAGATTGTTTTACAGCAGCAAGCATATAGAATGAATTAATTACCTTACTGAACCGTTGAGCAGTGTGACAGTTTGGTTTGAAGACAAGAGGAAGTAAGCCAACGGCTCGAACAGATAAAAGGCTTCTGGGTTAAAGTTAAACATTTCTGAGAAGTAGGTTGATCCTGATCTGAAATAGGCCACCACTAGTACTTTGGTAGGGCCATTGTGTTTTGGAGTTTTCATCAGTCGGAGAGACGTCGTTTGTTTACTCCCAAGTGTAGCTCTTGGGGAAGTTGTATTTGGTTTGGCCAGGGGTGGCACAGTGGAATGGTTTCGTTTCGGAAGTATCTTCTTTTGTATTTTAACTTGGTCTGGTGTAACTTTGTCCGATGCGGTTTTGTTAGCTGTGACTTTCTCCAATGCGATTTTGTTCGCTGTGACTTTGTCCAATGTGACCTTGTTCGCTGTGACTTTGGCTGGTGAGATCCTGTTGGAGGGAGCTGTCTCCACCACGCTATGGTATACAGCATTGTGTGAAATGGCTGCTGGTAAATTGTACGGATTAGGCCCTGTGAACAATAAGAAAACAGCTAAAGTTTTGTTCGGATACAAACGTAAACGGAAATTTAAAATATAAACCCCTTTAAAATTGTTTTCTGATTACGGTCCGGTCTGATCCGGTTCGTATACAATTGATGCTTTCAGCTTGACAAAGGACACAATAATAATCCAAAACTAAATTTAGAACTATTTGTTTGTTAAAAGCAGAAGACGTCACTGATTGTTAAAATGTCCAATTCGTCTTTAATCTAAATCCAAGATTATGCAGTTTCGTATTCTAGGGCCCTCTGACTAAGGGCAGTTAGCTTGAAGAGTAGCAACGCTGTCTTTCATCATCACTCGAGGAAAAGTAACTTTCCAGCAGTATCAAAACCCTCACATTTTATGGTTGTGCTAGTTTAAATTATTGTTGGAATACACTGCCACCATATAAGTAAAATACCCTCAAGCACGGGGCAAAAAAAATCAATCGATCAATCAATCAATCAATCCAAAATTTAAATGTTTATTATGTTAATTCTCCAGTCTGAGATATTCAATAGTGTGCTATTGTTCAATGAAGGTCATCAAGGTTTTGCGTTAAATTACAAGAACGTTATAGATTACTGGACCGATTCCTTGTCGGAAACCATTGACGGCCAGATTATATACGGTATAATCTAGGTAAGCTAGGTAGACAGGCTAATAAGTTTACAGTTAACAAGAGACGTTGTGAATATATGAATGTGCCAACGTAATTTTAAAATGTGTTCGAAGTTGGAAGTAAACCCTCTTTAACTTAACTTAGAGCGTGGAATTTGCCATCTAATAATGCTAACTTTGTATTCTGCGATTTGTTTCACAATTTTAATTCATTGTCGAAAATTAGCTAGTCCATTACAACGTAAAATATTATGGAGGCAGACATTTTAACAATGGCAGTTGGAGGTGTGTGTCGCTTGACCAATCAGCTAACCACATTGCTGCGCATGTCAGGGTGGGGTTTCCTCCCGGTTTTTCGCCGTTATGAGGCAAGGAACAATGTGAAGTGGACAATCCGTCGTCATTTTGGTGAAATACCCTTGAGTACGACGTTACCCCGCCCCTCCCTCCTAAAAAAACAAAACGAACTAACCAAGAGGTGATATTTAATGTATTATAACAGCTTGAAGTTTAACTTAATTTAGACATGAAAGGAATAGGGGATTACGAAAGTAGTCTTCTTTACTTTCGTAAACTTTACTTTTGGAAAATTTAATTTTCCAAACCCGTTCTAACCTCGTCTGGGACATTCCAGCACCCTCAACGTTTCCGGGGCCCCTGTACCCCCGCCTATATTTTCGTCTTATCTTAGTCCCTTACCCCGCTTTTGATTTGCTTCCGGGGCCCTGATATACATAAAAGTATATCAGATCCGCTCAGATCCACCAAGTTATCGTGTAAGCTGTATATTTTAGCAGCTCCCACTATACCCCTTTCAGTATGGGCCTATGGGGTAAGTATTAAGTTTCTATATTATAAAAAACCCCATAAATTTTCCCTCAAAAGATTTTTGAAAAGTTCCTTTGCAACATCAAGAACTTCTCCTTTGTCAAATTGCAGGGAACTGGTCACATGCACACAATATGTTAATCCACCATATTGTGACAGGTAGAGCTTATTACGTCACAAAATGTCTGTTATAATTTAAATATTCACTTAAATAATATACATGTTAGGTGTCCAACTACTTATTTTAATCATACTTAAAATTAGTAATTGAGTCTATATTTTTTTTAAATGATGCTTTAAAATGATGTCTCAAATTGAGTTTATTCTCCAGTTTAACTACCATTTAGGGTAGTTAAACTGGAAACCTATGAACCCCTGCATGTATACACAACCAGCTTGCAAATATTGGTCCTTTTGTCACCCATTAAAGTGCGCCATTGACTATTATCATTTGTTCTATGTAAAAGAGCACGTGAAGTTGAAGATAACGCGTTGGTTGACTGCCTATACATGCCAAGTAACGCGAGAAAGTCCGAGAAAAGCCAATCGTGTCATAAAGGAACATACACGCCTACATCCAGAAAATGTCTAACCTATATCCATGAAATAGGGCAAATATTTTTTGTATGATTATATTATTAAAGAATTTGTAAAATTGCCACAGCGTGCTGCACCACACGCTATCACGAATTGCAAGTAAACAAGTAACTATTCACAGCCAATATCGCTAACATCGAGTGCAAGAAAAATACCATTTAATAAATAAAGCGCTACTGCTTTGACCTTATAAGAGGGGTGCTCGTATTAAGGGACATTGTTACATTGTAAATGCTATCTCGGCTAACTGGGAACCAGACTTTCAGTAACGGATGTGATGTAAAAACTGAAGGCTTTTTTAGTTCAGTTTTTTTTAAAACGATGAATGCATGACAGATCGTTTGGCATGATAAGCAAACAAAAATAAATGCGACTCAAAATGTATCTAAAATACGCCTACTATATTTCTCGGAAGTGAGTAAAGCTCATATAGCCCTGCATGCCGATATACAATGATAAGTAATAAAAACTTTAATATATTTGGTTCAAAGAATGTGAATATTTATTAAAGTTAAAACAGCAGCAGGTCCATATTATAGATGTAATACTATAGGGAACTCAAGAATTTAAATCCTAACATGTTCCAGAAACCAAAATATAGCCCATACTAATCCTTGGCCTAAATAAAACAAAATGCTAAGTAATTGCATTAAGGTGCACTACTGGCTTTATTATCATTTATTCTAGGCAAAACAGCACGTGATGTTAAAGATAACACGTTGACTGACTGCCTGTATATGACAAGTAACGCGAGAAAGTATGAGAAAAGCCAATCGTGCACCTAACTCAGTAAGTTCTGCTGTTAGCTAAATAAACACACAGAAAGGGCATCGGATAATATGCTGAAATACCCTGGCTTAATAACAGACATGTATCAAGTCTGGTAAAAAATGGTTATCAAAATCTGCTTGGAAAACACATAGAAACCTTTGACCCAGATTGCGATATGCAAATTAGGTATGCGTTGTAGAAGCGTAACTATACCAAAATAAACCGTGTATGTACCTGATTGCTGTGATGTAAATTGGAATGGACAATATGGAATGGTTCTCGTGATAGACTACGGAAAAGAATACCAAATATTAATCTATCACCTAGAAAATTGGCATAGGCACATTAGTTGTGCTATGCAGAAATGCAAAAATAGTACAAGGCGTTATACTTAAGTACGTGACTGAAGAAGACAGAAAATTTAGCTTACAAGCGTTGAACCGATTTCTAGAAAACTTCGAAAATCAAGTTATGACGTATATTAAACTTTCAGCTAAACAAAATGCAATATCCAAATAGTTATACACAGAAGAAAGGCAAAAAAAGCTAACGGCATCACTTCAGTACCTGATTGAAGTATATATTTATAAGTCTGGTCTTAAAATATGGAAGGGTTGAAGAGACGCGTTCTGGAAACCAATGTATGGCAAATGTTAACCTTTAACATAGAAAAGTGCAATGTGCAAAAATGTTACGAACCGAAGAAGTTTGGGAATATAGCAAAAGGCACCGCGTTAGTACCTGGTGGAAGATATACAAAGCGAGACTCCGGAAACCAAAGTTTTATATATCTTAACATTTGACCTGAAAAATAACAATATGCAAATTAGTTATGCGACGAAGACACATCAAAATAACATAATGCACCACCTCTGTACTGATTGAAGTATATACAGTTTGGTTTATCAATATTCAACAGTTCCTGAAAGAGGCTCCGAAAACCAAAGTATTACATATATCCTAACTCATGACCTATAGAAAAAAAATCATGTATGCAATTACTTATGCGCTTAAGACCCTTGAAAAGCAAAAGGCACCACTTCAGTCCTTGTATATAAAGTTTGAATTAAAAATAGTCATTGTTTCTGGAGACAGTGTCCGGAAACCAATGTATAAGGCATATCCCAACCTTTGACCTAGAAAATTATTATATGCAAACAAAGCTGAGTAGCAAGCAGGTTCCCAAGTTAAGGCTCATTTATAACAAATATGCTCACAACTCTGGCCAAACTACATTTCCCTACAAAAGTAATAACAGTTTCTTGATTCAATGTAAAGCTATGATGTTTATATATTACCATATTGGTTTGCGCAAGTTGGTGGAAGCAATCCTGAATATGGTAGGAGTTTACTTTAAAAACAATCGATCAACTTATTTTCAAGATATATTTGTGTGAATAATAAAATTTTAACACCGGCAGTAATCTTAGCTGGCAAAAGTTTGTCAAACGCGTAATACCAGCCATGCTGTGAATAACACACAAATATGCAATAGCCGCCATTTTGTTTTGTGGAATTGTTTTGTACAGTCCCATCATTGGTATTTATTAACTTTGAAGTTAAACGGTCTATTCGTTTTCAAGTTATTTTTACAATACCTCAAACATATGTGCATCTTTTAAAATGACTTTCTGAATGACGGCCATATTGTTTTGCGGAGATTGGGGACATGTAATCCCAGAGGTTGTCTTAACAGGAGAGAGCTATTTCCCGAGTTGAAAGTTGGTCAGTGAATCTGTTTTCAAACCGATTAGCATGTTGTAAAAGTGTGCAATGGTGGCCTAGTTTGTACATCTTCCAGAGGTAAGGCGGAAAAAAAGGATCATCGCATTAAGCCTCTCTTCTTTTCCTACATTGCCTTCATAACCAGAAAACTCGAGTTAACTAGAATATACAACAACTACTTTCGAGTGACATCTTTTACCCACCCAATCAGATTGGATCTTTCATTTGAAAATAAATTTCTACAATAATTTAATTTAGTTTTTGCCACGTATTTCTCGCGAACTGCAGCAAGGGTCAACATGTCAAAGTCTCGTCTTACGGATTTTGACCCTTGCAATGAGAAGGTGACTGTTATGCGGAATTTGGTGAAATACAATCCCATTCATAGTCTTACTAGAATGACGCTGTATTATAAGTTTCAAGTGAGTCGGTAATTTGTTCTCAAGTTATCATCTTCAGAACATTTAGGCACGAATATTGAAGTTACGCAAAGACGGCCATATTGATTTTCAGAATTTGCTAAAATATGAAATCCGTTGTCTTAATAGAAAGAAGCTATGTTCTTCGTTTGAAGTAAGTCTGTAAATTGATTCCATATAGTTATCGTGTCTACAGCACACATAGGCATGACTAAATGAGATAATAATCGCCATATTGTATGGCGACATTTTACGAAATGCAGTCACATCAGTCGTCTTAACAGGAGGAAGCTACATACCAAGTTTGAAATTAATTGTTGCATTTGTTTGCTATAGCCAGTTCATATACCTTTGTGATGCACGGATGGGTAATTTCATTTCAAATTACCCCCCCCTTACTACAACTTTAGTAGCCGGGAACAGGTAGTTCTGAGATGTAGAAACGCAAAAGTAGCAATAGGTATCGCGTTGGTACCTGATTGAAGTATGCACCATTGTTGGTTTTGAAATATCAGCCGGTTTTCGAGATAGACTCTGGAGAACAAAGTGTGACGGCTAATCAAATGGAGCTCGACCGGGGGGGGCGGGGGGGGGGGGGGGGGGGGGGGGGGGGGGGGGGGGGGGGGGGGGGGGGGGGGGGGGGGGGGGGGGG
>JARDVA010135270.1:0-12870 GCA_030265315.1 Mopalia swanii | reverse complement strand
TCATTCTATTCTTGAAAGGAAAGGTTAGTTTGTTCTTCATTCTATTCTTGAAAGGAAAGGTTAGTTTGTTCTTCATTATATTTTAAGGAATGGTTAGTTTGTTCTTCATTCTATTCTTGAAAGGAAAGGTTAGTTTGTTCTTCATTCTACTCTTAAAGAAAAGGTTAGTTTGTTCCTCATTCTATTCTTAAAATGAAAAGTTAGTTTGTTCCTCATTCTGTACTCAAAAGAATATGTTAGTTTGTTCCTCATTCTGGTCTCAAAAGAAAAGATTAGTTTGTTCCTTATTCTGGTCTCAAAAGAAAAAGTAAGTTTGTTCCTCAGTCTGTTGTAAATAAAAGGTTGATTTTTTTCCTCCTTCTGTTCTTAAACAAGGATAGTTTCTTTTTTATTCTGTTCTTTAAAGAAAAGGTTAGTTTGTTCCTCATTCCATTCCCTAAAGAAAGGGTTGGCTTGTTCCTCATTCTATTCTTGAAAGGAAAGGTTAGTTTGTTCCTCGTTCTGTTCTCAAAAGAAAAGGTTAGTTTGTTCCTCATTTTGTTCTTGAAAGAAAAGGTTAGTTTGTTCCTCCTTCTATTCTTAAAAGAAAAGGTTAGTTTGTTCCTCATTCTGTTCTCAAAACAAAGGTTAGTTTGTTCCTCAGTCTGTTCTCAAAAGAAAAGGTTGGTTTGTTCCCCATTCTGTACTCAAAAGAAAAGGTTGGTTTGTTCATCATTCTGGTCTCAAAAGAAAAAGTAAGTTTGTTCCTCAGTCTGTTCTAAAAAAAGGTTAGTTTGTTCCTCATTCAATTCTAAAAAAAAGGTTGTTTTTTTCTCACCTTCTGTTCTTAAAGAAGGTTAGTTTGTTCCTCATTCTGTTCCCAAAAGAAAGGGTTGGCTTGTTCCTCATACTATTCTTGAAAGAAAAGGTTGGTTTGTTCCTCCTTCTATCCTTAAAAGAACAGGTTAGTTTGTTCCTCATTCTGTTCCCAAAAGGAAGGGTTGGCTTGTTCCTAATTCTATTCTTGAAAGAAAAGGTTAGTTTGTTCCTCATTCTGTTCTCAAAACAAAGGTTAGTTTATTCCTCATTCTGTTCTCAAAAGAAAATGTTAGTTTGTTCCTTACACTGTTCTCAAAAGAAAATGTTAGTTTGTTCCTCATTCTGTTCTCAAAAGAAAAGATTGGCTTTGTTCCTCATTCTATTCTTAAAAGAAAAGGTTAGTTTGCTCCCGTCCTTTTCATTTTTTGCCAAGTGTAGTTTTTTCTAAGGGTTAGGTAGTTCTGTGCACATTGTGTTTGTGGGTTTGTTATTGCAATGTAATGGTAATGTTATGCTAAAAATAAAGTGGCATTTTTATTTTTTAAATTTTTTTTATTGAATGGGGGTGAGGGGTTGTCAGGCTCTTACTCTGTCTAACATCAAAGAGGAGTCAAATCATGGCATTTTACAACAGTTTTTGACCAAATTTGTCGATCCTCACATCAAATAAAGCTGCGATTGAAAAATCATGCTGAACTGTTTTCCTAACTGCACATCTGAATTTGCAAAATCATCAAAGCAGTCACACATCCAAAAGCAAAGTTATCTTAAGAATTTTTAGAGGACCAATATTAAGGTTTTGCGAGAAATCATTATAGTACACGCCTATAAACACTACAGCATGGGTGTTATAACCAATGGTATTCTAAAAACACTGCACACCAGAGGCTTAGCTAGAAATCAAAAGTAAGGTGTCCAAAATTGTCATTTTGCTACACTTTTCAAATAACTACATGTATCTCCTGCATGTTAAAGTTTCTAAAAACAGGGTGTTCGAATGAGACAATTGCTCACTTCAGGGTGGCCATTTGAATGAGTGGACACACATCTGCCTAAGCCCTTGCTGCACACACAATTCTATACTATTTAGTAGTAGTTATAATAAGTTCATTTGCTTAGATTTTACCCAGTACATAAAAATAAATAAAACATAATTATGCAATGGTGTTTTAGACTACCCCAAAACAACACAAATGATATCAATTGTCAACAGCATTCTTAGATATTTTATTGTGAAGAAGAGATAACATTTCTATGTATGCCTTTATTCTGTCAAAAAAAGAACTCCACAAACAAATACATAAATAAGTATTGGCTCGATTTTCTCTCGACATAGGCATACATTACTTAACACAACTTTATTGACTACAGTTTTTTTGTATCTAGATTTTTTAATTTAAAAAAAAATGATAGCTAACTCTGTTCAAATACAAATAATCTATTCAAATACCTAGACAAGACATCTAATTTTATCAAATGGTATTATAATGTTGGGTTTTTTTTGCACAGACAAAATAGATGAAAAAAAGTACCAAAAATGTACATGATAATACATGTAGCACTAATAAAAATAATAAAAAAGTAATAAACATACATGTTCTACAGTTAACTGGCTAATAATGCAGAACACAAAATACAGAGGCCTTGGACTAAATGGATGTACAAACAAAAAACAGCAGATGGAAACAAACCATTGAATTATATGTTAAACCAATCAGTAATGAAAAATCAATAAAAATTGACAAGGCTGATAAATGTATACTGTATTTAACATTGCTGGAGGCTGTGAAAATAATTCTCCTCAGAAAATAATTCATTAGTACTTTGAGTGTACTATGTTCTCTCTGGTATTATGTTAAAACAGGTGAGGGTCTTTTTCAATTGAGCCTCACCAGGCAAATCAAATAGGAGCATAAATTAGCATGACAAGGAGAGGGTTCGGGATTGTCTATGGTTCACTGGTCAGCCTGGACACGTGCCTGTGATGGGTGGCGATTACCAGACCATTGTCCAGTACGCGTGGGTCTTTTAGCATACCCCACCCCAAAGGGTACATTGAGGCAGGGTCTATTTCACCAAATCTTAAAGGCTATCAGCTAAAGACATGACCAGGTCTAAGGTCTGCCTAAGATTACTGTCACAGGTCCAAGCTACACAACAAAAACTGACAGTCCCAATACTTTGTGAATTTTCTCTTCAGCAATACTGAGCATTGTTGCCTAAAATAGCCACCCCCCTGACTCTCAAGTGTTGTATCTTGTGCCATGCACCATTCTCCTTCTCACTTGTTTTGTCTCAGCCAAACTTAGCGGAAACACAAAAGAACCACAAAATGTCAGCATCTCACCACCAGCCTCTGAATCTTTTCCCATCATTTTCCCAAAATAAAAACTGATTAATTAATTCACAGCATCACCTTGCAGCCATCAATGTCATATTAACAAAGTCTAATTTCCCTAATACTGATTAAAAACTGTTTATGCAAATAAAAATCTGACATCCTTGGTGATTTTTCAGGTTTTGTAAAGTGGCTTAAGAAGCAAATGGAGTTTTATTTCTTCTTCATGTTTCTTTGGACAAACCTGCCAGAAAGTCATTTGTATCACTTCTCATTTCTAAGATGTATAATTCCTGAGAAAGTCATTTATTTCTGTTCTCATTTCATACAATTTAATTTTTTTTAGAAAAATCAATGCTGAAGGAAAAATGAACGCAGAAAAAGCCACCCAAAAGAAGCAAAAAGATACCAGAAATGATTTCCATGAAAGGCCAAAGGACAAACATTGAATGTGTCTTTCCACAGTTATTTTATTCATCTACAAAAAATAAAATAGGAAATGAATGAGGATGGCTCAATTTGTTTGATAATATCTGTACCTAAAGTGTAGTTGTTTGAAAATTCATTTGATTAGCTGATTGGGTTTTATGCCGTACTTAAAGTTTTTTCACTTATATTACGGCGTGCCAGCCCAATGGATGAGGGAAACAATGGCAAAAAATGTTTAAACAGGACTTACTCAAGATGCAATACAAAGATATCATGGACATATCAGTTGCTTGTTGCCCCTTAGCATTCAGAGCACCAGGGCAACATAAAGCACCCTTCCACCTGCCCACATTTTTAGAAATATGTTATATGTATAGTCAGTGACCCAGTTAAAATCCAGGTCGAGGAAAGTAAAATTTTCTTTCGTTACAATTAAAACAATCATATATTTTTACTGTAGAGAAAGAAAATTTTAGGGCCAGGCCGGGCCCAGTAGCTAGAAAGAATATTAGTCGTTAGAACCAGATTAAACCGCTAATATCTGGTTAGAGATAAACCTACAACATGGTGTGACATCATTTAATAGCGAGAAACAGTGGCTCACAATAAATATGTACATGTACGTATATATATTTTTTTCTTTAAAATATTAACACAACAATTAAAGAGATTTAGTATTTTTATTGTGAAATGTCAACAGTACTTTTCTTTTATTCAAGGAATAAACGAAAGATAAATTTCATCATTTAGGATGGACAAAATAAATATAAGACATTCAGCACATTTTT
This sequence comes from Mopalia swanii, assembly GCA_030265315.1. NCBI lineage: Eukaryota > Metazoa > Mollusca > Polyplacophora > Chitonida > Mopaliidae > Mopalia > Mopalia swanii. The sequence continues at coordinate 8,517 of JARDVA010135270.1, read as the reverse complement.
AGAGTATTTTTGGTTATGAATTTTGTGCTAAAGAAGACAAAGTGCTTGTGAATAAAGAGTAAAAAGGGCTAGTGTCAATTTGACAATAAAACTGAGCTAATTTTAGTGGTTAGGACTTTTATTGCTCCTCTTAACAATTCAAGGTTGCGTAAAAAATGCGATAATTCTGACGCAAAGCGACAAAAACTTGTTATGTAATTGATTGGGAAGTCGGCAGCTCACTTAAACGCTCATCGCTTTGTCAGCTGTTTTTCTTTCCCATCAGCAAACAATTTGTAGTGTAACCAGTACAAGCGATGATAAAAAACCTTGGCTGTGTATCGATTGGAAAGAGTTTCTCCGGTTTGAGAAAACTATTACATCTGCCCCAAGAGCATTGCAAGTCAATTTGATTCGGTTAACAATAAAACAGATTGTTCAATAAGCAATCTCATTAAAAAAAATCTCAATCTATTTAAGAGATTTGCTTTAACATGAAACAGACACTGATCTCCTATGATATTACGCATTAAAAGAAAGCAACTTTTAGAAAGACAATAACAAATTTAACAATTTAAGCGGAAAAATGAGTGAATTTGAAACTAATTTAGGCACTTATAATCACCTGTATGGAGTTATAATGACTAAACACTGAAAGGTGAATGGTCAGAGTGGATACCTTTGAGAAAAACAATATTAATTAAAAAACATATTTTTAATTATGAGGTATACATATGGATTAAAAGACAATGCAAAAAAATAATATACAATGAGAATAAGAATACCTTAGTTAAATATATTTAATTAAAAAGTTGTTGTTTTTTCTAAACTTGACTTACATGTAAGAAATTCAACTTTTTTTAATTTTATATTTAATTTCTGCTAATTACAATTATTTATTTGACTTTTATTATCAAATATATGTATATTTATTTTTGTGATTTAGACAGCCTTTACCATGCTGTGACCAGAAGCTGATGTTGAGTTATTTAGCTGTAACTGTACATCCAACAGTAAAGGAATTCATTTGGTTAAAAATGAAGATGTGCTTTGGTGATCAAGTGGTGTCAATTAGAGACTGGAAGCATCCTCAAACAATCGCAGCTCAAAAAAGTGATATTGATCTAGGAGCTGGGTTCAGAGGTCAACAAAAACATGTTGTTAGGGGTGGATAAAGAGTGAAGATCAGCAGCGTTTTATTGTGTTAACTCTAGCCCCATCCGATCAAAACTAACACTACCTTTTTTGTGCTCAATTAACGATGGAGCAAAGGCCAAGTGGAGAATAAAAAAGATTTTGCTCGATGGATGGCTGAGTAATGATTTAGACTGTCATTGATGACCACTGAACAGAACAGGGTGGGTAAGCGGTCGTGGGCGCCCTTTGTCTAGCCCGATGTCCGGCCTGACCCTCGGGTCAACTCTCCTCTCGTGCACGGCCACAAGCCACCACGCTTAGTCGATCAGATAAAAACGTGCTACAAGTCACCATAGGCTTTTCAGTAGAAGAGGCTCCCCTGCATTCCCAGCCTTTAATAACACATCAATACTCCAATGATTCCCACTCGCTTTTATACTGATAGCAATCACCAGGCCCTTTAAGGCTTAATTCATCAACAGCATTTCAAAAACCAATAATACCACATGAACTGCTTTGCTAGAAACAATTTTAAAAAAGACCTGATCATTAAGAGTTTGCTACATGATTATTTTACAAATCTGCTTCATATTTGAGTTGTTTTTTTTTCAATATGAGGTAATAAAAAAAACATTTAAATTATCATTTCTGTAATGTAAAAGTATACTAAGATATATTTGTCATCTAACAAACATAAAAATTTTGTAATTATATACAAATCTTCATGTATGCAGGGGTTTTTATGGATCTTTTAATAAAAGTAAAAAAAATGCACACAAACTGATAAATATAATATTAATGTAGTACTCAGCTTACACCTTTTTTGACATAAACACATTTTGCAACCAGCTATACAATAATTGTAATATAAGCTTTCTTTTCAGACAGAAAAGTCTATATGCCTGGATCATACGGCTTAAAGCCATGTCACGATGTCTAAGCGATATTTTTATCCTGACTAAGTTCTAAATAAATGCTGACATTTTTACAATTGTGACTTCCCTGTCATAGCACAGGGGGTGCTTTAATCAACTGAAATCTGACAAACCTTACAGAATCTTAATAACCAGTAAAGTTAAATGTATGTAGTTCAGAATCAGAGAATCACTCCTCTAAGGTCGAGTGAATTCATTGGAAAACTTAACAAAATTACCATAAAAAGCCAAAATTACGACAACAATATCCTCTCTAATCTGTACATAAAGCAAATTAATTTATCTTTGAAAATATCCTCCCTAGAAATAGGAATTCAACCGAATTATTGTTACATTATATTAACCGTTGTTCAGATTTTAATATGGTCATCCAAGTTATGTAATCTAATATGTATTTTAAGATTTTGCCGATTCACATAGACCCTTGAGCATTTGTATATACAGAATTATAAAGAGGCATTTGGGAAAATGAAAATTCTGACATTTTAATCAAAAGAGGACGTGTCTATGTTTAATGTTTATGAATTCTCCACCTAAACAAGCTTGGTAAATAATTATCACTTTATATTTTAACAAAAGATTTTTATTTTATTTTTAAATTATTGATAAATTGATAGCAATCTGAATGTATGATTATAGATGAAACATTTCACTTGAAAATAAATCAGAATTACATGTAGAAAAAAAGAATGCATAAATAGTTACAAAATAATAAATACACTGCTTATGGTCATTGTCCAAATGGGTGTCGTATTGGCACATTTTTTATTTGGAATCAAAGCGAAGAGTGTGTTTTTCCTAAACCATGAAAATAAGGCCAAAAATTCAAACATTTTAAACAATTTCAGGCCAGAAAGATTGATAATTAAATATATTAAGGTCTCTGAGGGGTATCTTTACCGGACTAAAAATTTAATTATTGCTTTAGCATGAACTGCAAATTAGCAAATGCTTGACAAGCCCTGGCTCTATTTGATTTGGTTTTTGGATAAAAATAGCTTCATTTTGGTTGATTCTTTAGGGAAGGTCACATCTGCTCGTGTTTAGCTAGACTCTTGTCTGCAAAATGAATTCAATATAATGGAGAGAGGATCTCAGTTATCTGGCTGCATAAACTGACCAGAGGCTATTACATAACCCTCCCCAGCTAGAGTGACGAAACTCCCCTCTATCCAACCTTCCCCTTTGTACCCCTTAACCTCTTTTTTCATTTAGCTCGGATTTTTACTGTGCAATGTTTTTTTGTTCTCATTGTTCCACCATTACAGGGTAGTTGGGCTCTTGTGTATAGAGGAAGCCCAGTAACATGACTGGGAACAATAGAGCTGGTTACGCAGCCGAGTCCACGACAGGCCCACACAAACAGCCGTGAGGTCTCGGGCTTTAGCTTCCACAATAGCCTGTCACACAATGGCCACCACAAACTAAGAAGCACATGCTTAAAACAGAAACCTAAATCTGGTCACTTCGCAGACGCCAGACGTTTTCACCGCACAGAACGCTAACTAAGGGCTATCGTCAAAAACAAAACGCCTGGCCAGCAGACCGTTTCCCCGAGACAAAATGCTGTCTGGCTTACAGTGAAATCGGCTTCCGATAAAAAGTCTGGCTCGACCATCATTAGGAAATTACTTTTGGAGCACGGCGGTCACTCGATGTCCAAACAAAATGAGTCGGCGGTCAGACCAGTCATTACCACCTATGTTTTATTGGAAGCCTAATTCACCTCGTAGGAGTTAATCCAAAGCTGAACGGACTTGTTACGATGTGTCCGGTCTGCCATCTAAGCACTCCGAGAAGTTGACCAAGCCATAGCATTTGTCTAATTCTACTTGTAACTTGACATTCCAATTGTACATACAATACAATTATACTTTATACCTGTACCTTTAAAAAAGGGAATCAGGCTTTCACCCACATCATAACAAAATTGATCAAACACTATGGAGTTTATAATGTCCTACTCATTAAACATTAATTGTATCCACCCCAACCTACATGTAGCGCTACACTGGGGTCACATGATTTTAGAGACTAATTTATTTGACATATTTTAGTAAACTAATTAAAGAACAAAACAATTTACCCCCACTCACTGTCCTTAAATACCACCAACAATGCTGTATTCACTTCTATGGAATTGGTTTATCCAACAGTAATCACGAACACAACCATTACATTTGGAGTGTTTCGCTCTGTTGTAATCACGAACACAACCATTACATTTGGAGTGTTTCGCTCTGTTGTAATCACGAACACAACCATTGCATTTGGAGTGTTTTGCTCTGTTGTAATCACGAACACAACCATTGCATTTGGAGTGTTTCGCTCTGTTGTAATCACGAACACAACCATTGCATTTGGAGTGTTTCGCTCTGTTGTAATCACGAACCCTAACCTTAACTCCCATGACAGTGATATTATTAGAGCTCCATGGCACAGGAATCTCATGGTAACAAATACTCCTCATACAATCAGGTTCAGGAGACAAGGAAGATAACTCTGTAATCGCTGTATGCAACCCTAACCCTAACCTTAACTCCCATGACAGTGATATTATTAGAGAGAGCTCCATGGCACAGGAATCTCATGGTAACCAATCCTCCTCATACAATCAGGTTCGGGAGACAAGGAAGATAACTCTGTAATCGCTGTATGCGACCTTGCCACATATACTGTCTCTATACGGCTGTCAGACAGACATCCAAGTGAAATAAGGAAAACACATGGACCAATCAAATACAGACACGGCTTTTAAAACAGTGTACCTACTCTACTGTTAAAACAGTGTACCTACTCTACTGTTGGACTGTAGTATCATAGTCAACTGTGGCGAACATTATTATTTTGTTCTGTTCAGGCTGAGGGCAGATGGAAATACATTGTGTACATCACCATAGCTAATGGTGAACATTATTATTTTCTTCTGTTCAGGCTTAGGGCAGATGGAAATACATTGTGTACATCACCATAGCTAATTCAAGGCAGTTTTGAGAAAAATTGTCCATGTTCCTATCATAAATACATAGAACCATAGAAAATTCCTTATTCCCTCTATGGCAAAATCACATTTGTTTACAGAATTTATTTACATTATTATGGGCATACACTATTTTGGGTACCGATACCTTTTCCAGAACAAAACCATCTGTAGAAACTGCCCCATAATTGTGACATTGTATTGCTAATCAATTGAACTAGGGGGATATCATCTGGTTGTTTGACTTGAAGTATGGCCCTAGCACAGGGGCTTAGCCAGAAATCAAAAGTATGGTGTCCAAAATGGTCATTTTGCTTCACCTATCTCCTGCTCAAGTTTCTTAAAAAAGGGTGTCCAAATGAGGCAATTATTCAATTCAGAGTGTCCATTTGGACAGATAGACACCCCTCTGCCTAAGCCCTTATCCTAGCAGGATAATGTGAGGAACAGAGATTGACACCATGACTCCTCTTATCTCCATACAATGGACTTATTAATTCAGTGGGTGTTGAACATTTCTGTCTGTAACTTCAATTGACTGTTTTGTTTCCTTTTCATATCCAATGAAAACACTGCTTACATTAGAAAAGCTATTTCATCAGATTAGGTTTTAAAAAGATATATTTCATATTCAAGACGACAAAATTTTCTCTTGGGAAAATACTCACAGAAACTTCTCTTTATTTTAACACTAGGGTCAATTATTCACAGTGGTAGTAATTATTTCAATTATCAGTTGAAAGAAATATCTAAGCAAAATCAAAGGGTCGAAATAACAGAATTCTAAAAATTAAATTGACTGAATCTACACCTTTATTTAGCCACTGAATAGACATCACTGCACAGCCCATTTTATTGATCAGTTCTGAGCTTAGATTAAACTCAAAGTCAATTTAACTGGCGCACACACTCCGTTATCGTTCAGGTCAAGTGATTCTTCTTGATGCAAACTTTAAAAAGCATGTAGGGACCTTATTGAGAAAGATCTGACAGATGTACAAAATGAATTCCAGAGTTATTTATTTCATGAATGGTAAACAATACCTAGTAGAGTGCTGTGAAAACTCCCAGAACTGATTCCTCTTGACCATATACATGTATTTCGTTTAAATATATGGAAATACATGTAAATTGTCAACAAGAATTGTTAAACACTTTTTTGAGTTTTCACCATATTATATTCTCCTATGTGAAACTTATCAGTGGTAATTCTAATAACGACTACATGTATCTACCTGTACACTTATTAATCCCCAATTAAACTCGTTTGATTTCGTCACTTAGTGAAAATGCTAAATGCATTATAACGTTACAGGTATATCCTCCATCTATCCCTCATTGGTGATCAAAGAGGTGTTATACATGTAGTTTAAGTGTTAGCTGACAGGAGGCTTACTAAGGTGACTATAGAGGAGCAGTGAGCCGTGAAACCATCCAATAACACCTTCATGAAAACAACAATTACAATAGGTGACAGGTATAAACTCACCTTGTTTATGTTTTTTTTCTGCACCAGGGACTTCTTTCCAAGCTCTCGCTGGCCGTCAGCCATGCAGTAAGTTGACAATTAGAAGAGAGACTGGTCTGGAAATGTCCGATAACTTTCATCAGATTGAGCGGAGAAGAGCAAGGACTTAGCAGCAGGCCTGGAGATGCACAGAGTCATTATCTTCACTACCAATACTGGACACAATGACTAACACACTCACTAAATACACCAAGACTTCTATCAGAAAAGTCCTTAGAACATGGTCAGTGGAATCTTTCCTGTCAAACTGGAAGACATATTGTGCTCGGCAAGAATAGGATGAATGTATCAAGGTATTACGTATGTGTTATGTCACATGTAACTATTATACGTTAAAACCAACTCAATGTTCTTTTCTGAAGTGTCCAGATCTGAGATGAAATAAATTCTCAGTCACCGGGCGAGTGTTGACAAAATGATGCCAGTCTTTGAGCCTGAGCTTTGAAGCAGTAACCAGACATAGGTATGTAGATAAAACGGTCAAGGCAGACTGTAGCCAGACATGGCTAGCTCTATTCAGGGACCATCGTCCAAACTCCAGACAGCCACTCATCTGCCCCAAGTTAATCATCAGGTTGAACATGGGAAAATGAAGACAGTCCCTCAGACTCTTCCAGACAGGGTATCTGTAAATATAGACATACATGTAGAACAAACCTTCCCAATATACTGGTGGCGCCTGGCGGATTTAATAACCAGTACTTTCAATAGTGATTGATTGATTTACGTGTCCATTCATTGATTAATGATCAATACATTCAACTTGATTGTTTCATTGATGCATCAAACTGTTGATTGATTGAATGACTGTAATCTGACTGACTGATTCACTGACTGACTGATTCACTGATTGATTCATTCATCAATGTTTCAATGTCTTATTTTAGTTAGATCAGAGATAAAGTGAATCCTTCAGATGGGATGTCAGTCTGCAACAAAACAAGAATTAAAGGACGTTCACCTTGACGAGATACAATTTTCACATAAAAAGTTTTTTAAAAAATTAAAAATAATAACAGCATATGTCCATAATGTCCTTTTTTTGATAGATAGTTACACATTTGATAGTTACGCTTTTGCTCAAATAATGGATTGAACAATAGTAATGATGTAGCTCCTACCTGAACATAAGACCACACAGTCACAGTATTCAGTCCAGTACTAGTCCAGTTCCCCAATCAGTGACATTATATTGACACTCAATCGCAGTATACAGACACCCAATCACAGTATACTGACACCTAATCACAGTATACTGACACTTGGTTACAGTATACTGACCCTTGGTCACAATAAACGGACACTCAATCACAGTATACTGACACCCAATCACAGTATACTGACACCCAATCACAGTATACTGATACCTGGTCACAGTATACTGACCCTTGGTCACAATATACTGACACTTAATCACAGTATACTGCCCCCCTTGGTCACAATATACTGACACTCAATCACAGTATACTGACACCAATCACAGTATAAGGACTCCCAATCACAGTGTACCGACACCTGGTCATAGTATACTGAAACTTGGTGACAATATACTGACAGCAAATCACAGTATACTGACACTCAATCACAGTATATAGTCACCAAATCACAGTATACAGACACCCAGTCACAGTATACAGACACCCAGTCACAGTATACAGACACATAATCAGTCTACTACACCTGGTCACAGTATATTGACACCTGGTCACAGTATAATGAGTCCCGGTCACAGTATACTGATACCCATTCACAGTAAACAGACACCCAATTACAGTATACTGACACCTGTTCCCAGTATATAGAAACCTGGTCACAGTATATTGAAACCTGGTCACAGTATATTGAAACCTGGTCACAGCATATTGAAACCTGGTTACAGTTTATTGAAACCTGGTCACAGTATATTGAAACCTGGTCACAGTATATTGAAACCTGGTCACAGTATATTGAAACCTGGT
>JARDVA010135160.1:0-11026 GCA_030265315.1 Mopalia swanii | reverse complement strand
CTCCGTCGTCATATAAGTGAAATACCCTTGAGTACGACGTTAAACACCAATCAAACAAACAAACAAACAAACAAACAATTCCTTACCGTTACAGATATCTCAGAAACAATAATTCCACATGAAAACATGTATTTGTAAACCGCCATATATTTTGTGCGCATATGTGGGGAAAAAAAATTTACGCCATGCTCAACAATACTTCACTGACATGATGGGGGTGTATTCAAATAATAATTTACATTGGCACAAATATAACAGGTGAATTTTGTTGATACTGTTGTTTAGTTTATTTTCCTCCATTAAGTTTATTTTCCTCCAGTGCAAAGCTACATGTAAGACAACATTGCTACATGTACATTTATTTTCCTCCATTTATAAGTTTATTTTCCTCCAGTGCAAAGCTACATGTAAGACAACATTGCTACATGTACACTCCAAACATACTGCTCTTAGCCAGATGGTGTTCATAAAACAAAAACATCAGGAATCGTCAAATCCATTCACATTGTTTGCCTTGTTTCCTTACAACAGTCTTTGGGTTCTTTCAATCAAGTGGAACTTCTAAGTATGCTGAGGAAGAACTTATGAAAGTTAATGCAGATAAAGCTCGGTCAGCGTTTGAAGCCATATTGGATGACAATGGTTTAATGGATGTCTTTATTATGAAATACACAGAGGTGGGTAAAGTGACTGGTGAGCTATCGGGGAATGATTGTTTGATGTTTAAACGCTGTGCTTAAGGGTATCTCACTTATATCTCATGTTATATTCCCTGATCAGCTAAATGTAATCTTGCGAATGTCAGAATGGGACTGTGTCATCCCTTTGATATTCCTACGCCTGATTGAAATAAAGCCAGAATTTATCAATGTTGTAAGCTTAAAAAGATATCAGTTTTTGCTACCTAACAGGATTAAAATTTCTTATGTGTTTCCCAATTAGATTTTCATAATATGTATCTGTCAGATTGCTCTCTAAGAAGAGAATCTGTCAAACTGGAGAGTACAGATGTCACTCAAAAAAGTAATTTAGTCTGAACTGGACAAACTCAAGTATACTACCCTTAGCCAGAGGTCGAGCTATGGGGAGGTCTTTTGACAACAGAGACTCTACACTAACAGTTGTGTGTATTAATGAGGGATTGATTGGTGTGTAGTGCCATGCACCAGCTTATTTCAGGTCTGCAGCCATGGCCAGCATCTTAGCTAAGATTGGAAATCTGCCTGTCACAAATCTCTATTCTGAGAAATCTGCCTGTCACAAATCTCTATTCTGAGAAATCTGCCTGTCACAAATCTCTATTCTGAGAAATTTGCCTGTCACAAATCTCTATTCTGAGAAATTTGCCTGTCCAACTTGTCATTTTTCTAAAGTTTCCAATGTTAAAATTCAGGAGTGATTGTTACCAACTTACCAGATTTAAGTAAGTAAGACAAAGTAGGAAGTGGAACAATTTATGATTAACACCAATCAAACAAACGAAACTATTAAGTATTTCACTTGTTTGCAATAGGTTAAAATCATTGTTTTAAAAATTTCTTTGAATATTAAGGTGCTAAGCATGCTAATCAATCAAAAACTAAAACTGTTCCTCTTATTCTTAATTTCTTTTCCTGTACTGGGTCAGGGAGGCATGTGTATGAGGACAGGTAAGTATTGGTCAAGAATGCAAAATGATATATGTATTGATGATTGTTCCAGATGTTGGAGTATTACGATGAATTAGATGATGCAGAGACTGTTCTGACAGAATACATCCACAAACAACCAACCAATCCAAACAGTCACAGGTACCTGTACTGGTTCCTTAAAAAACACAAACCAACTTCGGACGACTTGATAACAGCTTTGCAGGTAATTTTTTTTACCAGATTGTCACCTACCAAGCCCTTCTAAAACACGGAAGAGTTATTTTCCCTGAGTACTCAAGCAGTATTAATTTCCTTTGATGATTTTAACTCCCAAAACATATTGTCCCAATCAAGATCTGACTGTGGTTCCTTCCATAATTGGCCCGCAGCCATGGCTAAGTGTTAGCATGTGCATTTTCTTATTCTACTCTAATTTACCGTTTACAGGATCGAGCCCATCTGTCGACCATCAGGTATATGAGTGAGTCACACGATGTGACTCCGACATTCACTGGGGTGATTTTTATGAGGTTTCCTCCTGTTTTTTTTAGCGTAACAAGGCATGGAACAGTGTTAAGTAGACAATCCATCGTCATATAAGTGAAATACCCTCGAGTACGACGTAAAACCCCAATCAAACAAACCTTCCATAATTGACCAGTTGGCTCGGTGATACAGACCTGCCTACCCGGTGTATTCTGGAGTATTTTGTACACATAATTTATGTTAAAATACACCAATATACCATCAAAATACACACAAAACTTAATATTCTGTACTATGCTGTAATGGTAATAAAATACTCATAGATAACTAATTTTTTACACGGGTAGGCATGATGTTTCTATAAAAAAAAACACACACATTATATGACAAAAACTGTTTGTTCCCAAATCAAAATATAAACTGTGCAATAGAAACTATGTCAGGAATATATCGTAGTAAAAAAATATAGGCTTCAAAAGCTTAAGAAAACTTTGAAATTCTAACCATTAAATATCTGACAGGTTAGATGTGTACAGTAAGTCTTGCTCAAAGCTTTGTCAACTAAATGAACTGCTGCACAACAAATAATTTATATTAAAACATGACGTGCATTTCTTTGTGATGAAACATCCTCAAACAGGATGGGCTTAAGCCCAATTTACACCCAATTCACACTGGGTGCTGCACAGTAGTTAGTGTGTCGGCTTTTGTCCTACTATGATGCCCCATACGGGGGGTCGAGTCTGTCTGTCATCCTTAGGCTGAGGATTGTTTTGATGTTTCCTCTCAGTTTTCCAATGTATGTAAGCAAAGAACAGTGTGAAATGGACAACCCATCTGGCATCATCATATGAGGGAAATATCTTGACGTTAAACCCCAATCAAACAAACAAAACAAGCTTATAAATAAGCTCCTGCAGAGCATACTATAAAAAAAGAATCTGCCATAGGCCTTAAAAAATTGTCCGTTCTTTGTCGCCACTGATGTCAACAGTGTTTTACTTCACCCATGGGCAGGGGCTTAGCCAGAAATCAAAAGTAGGGTGTCCAAAATGGTCAGTTTGCTTCACTTGTTAAGTTACTGGGTGTCCTGAATGTTAAAGTTTCTTAAAACAGGGTGTCCAAATGAGGCAATTATTCAATTCAGGGTGTCCAAAGGACAGATGGACACCCCTCGGCCAAAGCCCTTGCCCATGGGGCTTGCATGCCTTATTGGTATGACTTTAGGCTAGCAATACATCAACCCTTACATTTTCACTGAAACAGGGTTTTTGGACTCCATACAACCTGGTAAAGAAGGCTGTAACTGATTGGAGATCTCTCTCACGTCGATCAGGGTGTACTTGGAACTCAGTCAAACTTACTAGTGATATTTCTGTGTATATTATGTCAGCATTAATAAATGTATTGTTTAAGACTTGTATGTGGGTTGAATTAAATAAATAAATCACCATCCCCTGAGCTACACCATGTAATCATTTAGCATTAGCATAGTCATTTAATTAATAAATATGTTACGATAATAAAGGTTATCAAAATGTCGTTTCTTTCTCAGTCATATGTGAAGATGATCCCCTCAGACAGTTTAACCTTTGAACTCTGTCACATTCTCAAACAAAGAGGTGAGATTCCTAGATCAGCAATTTAGTTATTCAATATATATATATATATATACTTGTGAATATACTTATAAAGAGGTGAATAATCATATAATGCAATTGCATTTACTGAACACTATGCTTTAAAAGTACTGGCAGCACTAATTTAATAGTAAGCTTTGAGTTAAACACCTCTTAGCATGACATTAACCATCAATCTTTTACCTTGCTTCTGTGTAATCTTCAAACCGATCAATGGCAATAATGTGATTATTTGAGGAATCATTCGGTGCATCTGTTTATGTAAGATATGATGTTAATTTAAATGTTAGGTTTAGGGCTGTTGTTAGTGTAAGGTTTAGAATAAAGTATTAACCCTAACCCAGAACAAAGAATTGATGTTTTGCCTCACATGACAGACATTTTGATGGTCCCATGTTTCAGGTGAACCAGACAGTGTAATATTGTCATTAGTCTTTGACTACCTGGATTACTCTGTGAGGAAAGAGGACTTTACTGCCTGGAAAACTCTCCAAGATACCCTGATACGTCTACATGAAAGGTAAGTTTACAAATGCATGGCAATCTAGCTTAAACTAGTATCCTATCTTAAGTAGATCCTTAAACCTATGTTGTAGGATTAACATGGACAATTCTATCTCGCGTGCCATCTATTGATTGGTTTAAAATGACCAATCACAGAGGTGTTTCAAAAAACTTGTAATTATTTTCGCCCAGAGAGTGTTATATGACATTTTATTGGATGATTGAGATAATGACCTTTCATGAATCCCACAGGGCCTAACATCATATTGGAATATCCACCCATTTAAAGAAATTTGTCCCATAAAATTTAAACTTAATGCAACTGATATTTTCGGAATTATTTCTTAATTCTGTTTTGCACTAAATATGTAACGATAAAGTCAATTCTGTTAAAGAGGTAGCAACGGGAATTAATTTAGCCAATTTTTATATTATGTGAAATTTGTTGTTATTCTTCTATTTATAGTGATAATGAACAAAATGTACCTGCTGTCAGAGAATGTTGGGAACTTCGCTCCACCTGGTGGCCACTTTATCATTTTAAAACAGAGAGTATAGTCCAGGGGAGACAATCCAGTAACCTCTTAACATGTAAAGCTGCTGTGGCTGCATTCTTAATTGGACCAGGTACATGTATAATTAAATTTTCTATTCTTATATATTTCATACTTCTAACTGCAGGTCATAACAATATTATAGACCAGGGGAGACAATCCAGTAACCTCTTAACATATAAAGCTGTTGTGGCTGTGTTCTTTATTGGACCAGGTACATGTATATTAAATTTTCTATTCTTATATATTTCGTACTTCCAACCGCATAACATAACAAATTGATTATGTCCACTATGTCAGTACAACAATCATTAATAGCCCAATGACTCGGAGTGAGTGAAATGTTTTAAAATTCGAATTTTAGCATAAACTGATTTAAAGGAATGTCATTTGGATCTCCCTAGTTTTAAATTGACTTTAAAGTGTTCAATTTTAGTAAAGAGATTTCCCCCTTGTTTTGGGCCAAGAATACCCTAATTCATATACTGGGTATTGTGTCACAAAGCCATCTTAACCTGTAATGATCTTAATTCTCATGGCAACACTGATCACCAAAGATTTAAAGATCCCTTCTTGGAACTTGCCACTGGAATACAGTGCTGCCGTACAACTAGCAAGTACATTAATTTGGCAGAGGGTTGAGAGGGAGCTGGTGTCTTGTTGCTTCATTTTGTGATTGTCCTGTATTTTTCCAATCTTGCTATTTGTTGCCAGTTTGTTTTACCCATTTGACCGATTCACCGAAAAGGGTAGTGTGAAACCTCAATCAAACAAACAAACATTGACTTGTTTAGTATAACAAAATGAGGATATTATGTTTTGAGAAAACTCTGGATGATATTGTAGTTGAACTTGCAATTTATCTTCTTTGATCATCATTATTTTAAGATGACAAACCAAGGTGGTCCATTGTCAATCAATATTTGCCATAAAAAAACAAAACCTGTCTATAAAGTTAAATAACAAAGATTAGACAATTTAACACCAGTAAGGTAAGTATTTAATAGCACATGTCTATTTAATTATTATAAATATTTGTTCTGGAATATTTTATCTTCAGAAAATCCATTTACACAGAAGGTATTAGACATTCACGGAGATGTCGATGCTGTGATATCCAAAGCCAAAGATTTAATTCTCAGCACAGGCCATCCACCTGCTATTGAAGCCGATTCACCAACTTGAATTTATTTTTTGCTAATCAGAAACATACGATTCTCCATCACAAGGAGTTACAGAATAGAGCCAAGGAACCTTAAAGTTGCACCAAGAGGAAGACAGACAAGGGCCAGTTTCTTGAAAGGTGATTAGTCCATAACACTGGATTAAATCGCTAATAGCGGATAACAGATATTATTATACACTTGTATGTGTTATCCAATGAAAGCACTCCATTTGTACCACGTGACGATACAATAGAATACCATATTGGATTTGATCAAATCTCATATTGGATTGGAAAAGTCATATTGGATCCGACATCAGGTTACTCCCCTGAAGGAAGCGTTTGTATACAAAAGCATGATGTCATAATCGGCAGCGTCGTCATCGGGGCACAAGCGAAGATGACGTCACAACATTTTTTTCATAAGCCTGAAAATGTTCTGAAATGTAACATACTTATTTTAAGCCCTCCCGTATAGATTGTGCTTCTTGGTGTATAATAAAAAGGTTATTATACACAAGTGATTCCAATATGAGTTTTATTGTACGAATCCACGTCGGTTTGAAAGTCTGTATTGGACGAGCTGCCAGAGGCGCCGAGTCCAATACAGACTTTCAACCCGATGTGGACTTGTACAATAAAACTCCATATTGGATTCAATTGTGTATAATAATAATAAGACCTTCAAGTTGGCTTCAACATGGTGTGATCATCTAATAGCGGATTAAATTTAATAGCACTTGAAGAAACTGGCCCCAGAATTATTGTTGTCAAGTAAAGAACCACATAATAGGTTGATCTTGAAAGACTGGACAGAGGAAGACTTGAACTAGTCCAATAACTTATGTCTTCAGGAAAAGTTTTGGAATTAATGTATGGTTGTGGTCAGAAGAAATTTGACATTTTTCCAAGGATGCCTTCATGTATTGAATCATCTGTGTTTAGTTCATTTTATGACATAGTGTGACTGCTAAATGAACAAAAGCTTTATATGAAGGTTTATAGTTTGATGGTTAAGCAGTTCAGTGGATACTGTTTAAAAAATGGACTAAAAGTTAACAACTGAAAGTTTTTTGATAATGAAACCGCTATGGTTAAATACATAGATTTAAGATACTGGGATTCCAATCTGTTTTGAGCGGAACACGATAATTTAAAAATGAATACTAGTGAAATACTGTTGTAAATACTATCTTATCACAAAGCCAAATCTAACCATAGAATATTAAGTCATGTCATATGCTCTGTGATATTTCACTGGATTCATTCCACTTCCAGATGGAACAATTTTTTTTGTTTTTTTCCCAGATTTGGATCATTGAAGGGGTATAATAGTTGTTTGGTGCTCGTTTCACAAAGCTATTTTCACTTATGTTGAACATAACTGTCATGGAAATCCACGATGTCCCCCACGGCATGGGGACGGTACTGGTAGCCATGATGTTGACATTTTACGTAAGCTAAGATTGCTTTGTGAAAAGAGACCCTGTCAGATCAAGATTATGGTTGATTGGTTTGTTGAAAATAGCTACTGCTATTTTCATTGATCGTATAGTTAATTGGGACTGTATATGAGGATTATGACTTACTGGTGTAAAGTGCCGTTCTCATGGGTATTTAACTGATCTGAAAGCAGTGTACTTCCACCAGTGAATGACGACTCTAATGAACTTGAACTGCTTTGATCACTGGAAATGGCTTTGGAAGAGTAGGAGATATTATAATGGATCAAGAACTGTGGTGTCCTTTCCTAAAAGATGTTATACTTTTCCATTTCCCAGTGTAACAACTCCAAAGAAAAGATAATTAATTAATTTTGACTCAAAGTTTGGCTTCATTCAATTAAGCGAAATGTTGAGAATCAATTAATTATCTTTGTTTGAAAGGAAATTCTCTGAGGTAGTCCTACTAATACCTTGAATAGATTGACGTCACTCCCTTGGTTAGGGGAGTTCAGTCAGTGAAAATAAGTTCAATTGTTATAGCAATCAAAATGTATATTACAATATTGATTAGTTGGTGTGCCTTGAGATACCGTGAGACTCTTTTCGTCCTCCAGTGAACATCACTTGATTGGTGAAGGGATATTTTCTCGCTGGATATTTAACAATTGTAAAATCACTCATTGAGAATGAACCAACAATAAAACAATGAACTGATATTTATTTATGTACTTCAATTTTATTTATTCTTAAGTGATGATAATGGATTGAGTAGTACATTGTCTTCATCTAGCATGGGCCATAATAGCTGCTACACCTGGAAAAAATGAAAAAACACAATGCAGGTAATTATTGCAAAATTATTTAACATACATGATAATACATTAACACTTGTTCATTTGCTTGATGTTAGAATTGTATTATTCTGGGAGGAAAACTGGGTACAACAAAGCAAAGCCATGACCTTCCGCAGGTTGCAGTCATACCATCCAAGTGACCCAACATGCCGTTCGCAGGCCTTATTTTTTCCAAATTTTGCGTAACAGATCTACCGTTCGCGTGAATTTTAACCCACGTAACCTATCGTTCGGTTACGTGAAAAGAATTTGCGCGAACGGTCGTTCGCGTGAAAAAATAAGGCCTGCGTTCGTCGAATTGAACCCACAACCCCAGGGATGAGAGAGAAGTGTGGATCACATGCATAAACTCTACCCTAGTTTGTTTGTGATTTTACACTGTACTGAAGGTTATTTCACTCAGAGGACAGCGTGTACGCCTAATGGATGAAGGAAACCACATCAGACGCAACCAAGACAAGACATAGTACAAAGACATCACTAACAGATGGGCTTCATGTTGCATCAGGACAACAGAAAGCTCCCTTTGCCACAGGGAACCATATAAATGGACAGCTTTTGATTGGTTGATTGAAGTTTAGCATAGTACGTAAGGCATGGGTAGCTTTTGAAAAGTATAGTCTGAATCAGTTCGACATATCACAGATCACATGACTGACAGTTTCAATATGACAAGATCATGGCCATACATGGTAGTTCAAAAAGAATAAGGGTGCTTCAATACTTGCCAAAGTATCATGATCTAGTACCTATCACATGGCATAATTCTTCCATTTTTTAAGTTCTGAGCGAGGACAGTGGAAACCAATTTTGACCTTTGATAATCTCAATCACAATGGTATATCACATCAGAAGGTTTAGTGATCGTCAAGATAATTAAGATGAACAAAACTTGCAAATCTTTATTGTGATTATGGGATGAACCCATGGCCGATTTATCAAAATGTAATTGATAAAAGTGAAATGCTGTGTTCAAGAGTATTTCATATGTTTGGTCCCCATCACTAATCGCCACATTAAATTTAACACCACTATGAAATGTTTACTGTTGGAAAATTTTTCTCCAGTGCTAAACACATACTGAGCAACAAGGACCAAGGTCATTTAACGGTCTTCCCAAATGGTTGATACCTAGACATCTTATAAAAATAATTCAATGTCCACTGAACGATTTTCAATTTGTTTCACTAAAAATATCGAACTTATGGAGAAATCGGGATTCAAACATGTGGCATTTATTAGCACATACAGCTTAGAGGTAGGGAGTGACGTCAACAGGGGAAAGAACATGGGACTAGTATCTATAGAAACATCGCTGCCATTTTATTATTCTCCAACGAATCGTGTATCTCCGGTACGGACTCAGCATTATCCGACTCGGATTTGCACGTTTGTAAGTGAATAAAAAAAAATCTACAAATCGGAAAAATACGGGATATTGTTTAAAAATTAGCTGGCAATATTATCTTTGGAATTGAATCACTTTAAATCTGATTTAAGACCCATTTGGGAAGACCTTTAACATTGTCATTTATAAGTATTGAGGATGTGAATCATATAAGTGTAATAATAGGTTAATTTTAAGTTAATTGGAAAGCATGTGATGAAAAAATAATGAGTGAAACTGAGCCAGTGAGCCTAGGCTTTAGCGCATTTTAAAGACTTACTTTCAAAGCTTATCTTTTCTGTGATATTTTTTGTTTTGATGTTTTCTTCCTGATTAGCAATAAATATCATTTTGTCCTTGTCCATTCTCCAACCATATTTTGTAACCCATGTGTTAGCTTGGTAATCTGAAAAGAAAGATAGATTCATGAATGCAGGTTGTATTTGATTGATTAGGGCTGTACTTATTCCTAAGGTTATTTCACTCACATGACAGCGTGTCTGCCCAATTGGTGAAGAAAGCCACCACTGACAACGAACTAAGACAAGCACAGGATCATATACAAAAATATTACAAACTGATCAGCTCCATGTTGCTCTTAGCTCTGAAAGCACCAGGAAATTCCCTCTCAACCCACTGTGGTAAGTATATGAAGAAATATATCCAATAATGCTTCAATTGCTATCTTTTATTTGAGGTACCAGGACTAAATACAAAGACCACACAAACAGATTGGCTTCATTTTGCCCCTTAGCTCTGAAAGCACTAGGGCAACAAGGGGCTCCCTCGCAACCTTCTGCTGCAAGAGATTAATTATAATATCAATACATAATAACTTTAGTGGTATCGGTAAAGGATATTTACCTTAATATCGATGTACATGTACGTTGAAAAATCCTATATTGACAAAATAGAAAGGTCCCATAAACACTTATTTGTGGCAAAGAAACTAAGGACAAGTTGGGTCTACCGAACGTAACAATTATTTCAGAGCACAAGGGAGTTAATCATTAGTTAAGGCATTAGAATCTGTTCCAAAAATTTAATCAAATGAAAGGATCATTGAAGCGTGTTTTTGTTTTATTGTTGTTCCACCCTTTGTTGCAAATTACTTCACAGACTTATATGATAACCCTAAGAGCAGATAACCACACCTGCAGAACTACATGAAGAGTTTTGTTCTGTTTCTCCAGTACAAAGACATCATGTCTATGCTCTGAACCGCTATAACCCAGAGCCTCGGAGATGTTTTGATGGGATCTGAAGCTGTTAAGGTAGGTTGACCCCTTCGGGGTAAAAATTTGTCTGTTTTTTTCTTATTTGTTAATACGAAAATTCACATTATTAGCCTGCATTTAGT
>JARDVA010135050.1:0-11027 GCA_030265315.1 Mopalia swanii | reverse complement strand
CAAAGGCACGAAAATTATCTCGTTATAATAAGTGAAATATATCTAGATGAACAGCTTTATGCTGGCTGAAAGTTAAAAAACAATCCGCGGCTATAGCAAAAAATATGGGACATATATTTAGTTCATTTTGATTCAATATTCCAGCATTTACTATGCCATCATCAGGAGATCTACACTACTTGTGTATTATGTAAAACTCTACAGTGGAACTAACGGTTTTTTAAATTAAGTTTCATTAACCCGAGTTTGGGAACAACTGAAAACATAGACCTCTTATCACGAAGGAAACTTTATCGATATTATTTTATCTACAAAGATTTTTTTTAATTTCTGGATTTGCTTGCTAGAATGATAATGATGACAGACATATTGGCGTTTTCAAACATTCTGAATAACTTACTTTGGGGAGAAAACTGTTGTAATTTAAAGCTAATTCCTCCGGCATTATAAATCGTTGACAACGGTAATTTAAATACATGGGAACTTGCGATTATATTTGAAAGTTTGTGTTTGTAAATTATACGAGTAAGAGATTTTGAGTTATCCCAAATAATCGAAAAATGTATGGTGTATTTTTTACAGAATAAGAAACTTATTTTATAACAAACATGGATGAACTGCTGTATTTGTTCAGTAGTGTTGACTTTAAACAGGTGGTATTTTTTAATTGCTTATCGATTGTATGGTGTACTCAAATTTATTTTGGAATTTAGAAAGATTTATTTTATTTTTTTCAATCCGTTTGTTCAGCTTACATTTAACTCCTGTATACTAAGCTTATCCTACCAGCATGAAATATATAAACCAAAATAAAATATAAAAAGTCAAGAGAAGACGCATTTTTTCGCTATTCCGAATGTCTTGTGTCAATTTTACTTGTAATTGGTATTCCCTGTTTTATTTATCCTTATTTCTGACGATTATAAGCCCTAAATGAAGTTAAATTTCATGTCAAGACAAATTTGCAAAAATAAAAAAATCCAGACCTTTTCCTATCCATTTAGCCTTGTGTATTTATTTTTTAATCAATTGAATGTATTTCCAATAAAGGACGGTGTAGATTATATGATTTGTTTATGTGTAGGGAATATTATGTAAATCTAAGATAATTATTTTGATCCATAGATTAAACATGTCCTACTTTACCTGCGTGTAATATTAGTCACTTTATATCCTTTATAACGACAGCCAAGTTCGATCCGATTTATTGTGACGTGTCATCCAATTAAGATGCATGGCGTAAAGTGTCGCCAGTGACAAGCTTAGACGCACAAAGTTATCTATAAGCTGAGAGAATTCTTCAGTCTCAGACATCCTCACTACTCCCAAAAACTGAAACAACGGTGTTAATGAGGGTTTACGGGGTACTATGAGTATCCGCAGAAACATCCAATTAACTACCTGTGATTGGGTCCGTTATTCTTGGTATTTAATTGATGTTGGTTCTCATTACATGTCTTTGTAAGGTAATGAAATACAAGTTAGCTTTCCTGTAACGGGGATCGATTGCAATCACTCTATCGTATATAGACCTACACTTATCACACTGCATGATAAAGGGATTTCGATGAATTTGACAATATACAAGGATTCATTTTTAAGCAATAAAAGCGCTCAGGAACAAGTTTCTCAAATTGTAACGTAACGACTGGCCTATGTACATCTCGACAGAAGCCAATAGTTATATTCATATACTTTTATATACTTTATAAGAGCTGACTCCGCCGGGAATCGAACCCGGGAACATGTATTCATTTTTAATAATGTTAAATTTATTTTAATTCAAATTAAATAAGAATAATACTTGTGTTGGGACAACGTTCTTTTGACGGATTCAAACGATTCAGACAGTATAAGTTGGAGATTTTATGAACAAATGTTTCATATTTATTTTGTTAACGTCACGAGTGTAATTTAATCATTCAGCCAAGAAAATCGATTAATGTTTATCCCATATGATAACTAGTTTTGTGGACTGACATTTATAATTATCAAAGCCACTTATGGGGAGTTATTTATAACTTCTTATTTTAACACACTTAAGTGATATTTAAAGGTTGGGAAACTTAACAAGACATAACCGTAGAAAGTTGTTAAGTTGTTTTTCACAAACTACTTCTGTGTCTACTCTGATGTTCTTTTCAGGCATATACACATAGATAATTGCTTTACCGTTTTGTATTTACTTTAAACTTTTTAAAACCCAAGCATCATTTCACGGTGTTGTGAAAGTATAGAATATTACAAAAATGTAACCTTGAATATAGTTCTTATTGACTGTAAACATTATATATTCAAACAAAATTAAAGAAAGGCCAACTTAAATACCTTGTTTCGCGTTTTAAACACTTTTGAATTAATATTATGCATTAATAAATTTTGCGTTTTATTATCTTATGATTTTTGCTGTTAAGAGCTTCTGTTAAGCGTAACCCTAGAAGTTACAAGGGGTTTTTTTTGCATGGCATTTGATTTTTGTCTCTCTGTATATAAAATATGTACGATGATACATGTATTACCATAATATATATGTATGATTTATTTATTCAAAGGACAAATTTGAAAAATACAATTTTGGATAAATGCAATACATTTGATAATTAGTAATAATCCTGAGTTGATTACGTGCACCTTTGTGGGTCTATAGTATACGGTATCAGGTGTTTCATAGATGGATATGTTCTTTTACGTTAATCATAATTTCTTGTTTTCTTATTTTATATAAAGAAGTGATTGATGTTTAACGGTGTATTCAAAGGCATTTCCCTTATTGACGGCGACTGAAATAATAAAGAGTCGTTCAACTGCAGAAATGTTTCGGTCTAGTTTCTAAGATTGTTCACAAACTGATATCATACATCCAATTTGATATCAATGGTAATTGCTTAGATATCTGGATATTATTACATTGAAATATAAATATTAAACGTACACACTGCACATCGATAAGGTTGAATGGGTTGCACTCATACTGTATACATGTAGCCATAAAACCAAGATATATACGGTTTGTTTGTTTGTTTGTTTGTTTCAAAACCAATGTTCATTTCACTCCTATAATGATGTGACCAGCCCAGTAGAGGAGGAATCCACGCTGACACCGCTGGCAACAAACACATAGAAGACAAGATAGCACAATCACAAGACCCAATCGAAGGACATCACAAACATATTGGCTTCTTGCCTCTTAGCTCTGGGAGCTTCCCACCTATAACCTCCCGCGAGTGGACAACGTAGTGGATGGAGGCCGAGCATTACATCTATATGATAATTGTAATACCAGCAAATGAACAATCTTAAAACTGACCGAACGTTGATATTTTCCAATATCACTCATATGGTACAGTCAATAGAAGTTTGAAAAGTCTGCATGACGAACAGATATTCTAAAGGGTAAATCTGTGAAAAGAAAAGGAGAAGACGGGGTAGACTTGTTACCAATGACACGTTTTTACGCATTAATCAGTAATGAAACAAGAATATGCACACAGGGTTTTCGTATGAGAATCGTGTTCACGCTGAGGAATAGAATCTACCAGAAAATATTACAGCAAAATACGCGTCAAATGTCGGAAAACTTTGAAAAGGGGACAGGATTTGTGCTGTTAGAAAGGGAATCAAGTGAGAAAAATCAATTTGTGAATACTCTTAATTATAGTACTGCCACTAAGCGTCACAGTCGTAATTAACTAGAATTTCTCATCGTATAATTGTGTTTCTGTAGTCGTAGAAGCGACCATCCATATTACTGAACTGAGTCCTGATTCTTTCTAAACTCGATAGAGCAAATTGTTTTTCGTATTTTAATTTCTTGGTTTGACCAAATCCCAGGTCAGAAAACGGCGGTTCGCCTTAGAGATCTAAGTGGCCGTCATTTACTGTTGGCGATTTGATATCTTATTTCACTGTGTCGTATAAGTTCGATTCACGGTCGGGTCTCGGTCTTGAACTGTTCATTAACTAAAATCTGTTCTTGCCAAAAATGCGTTATTTCAAAATTACGAAAATAATGTTTATCTTAACTTTCTAAACGAGACATCTTTTATATATATATTGAATAAATTTGCTTGCCCCCACCGTATATATATTTTGATTAAATGAAGAGAGAAAAGTTTGCTATATTTATATCTCGGTGGAGGCAACCACATTGTTTCTCTCTTCATATATTCAATACAATAGATATATAGGATATTATAGACGGCACTAGAACTTCATGTGTTTGTACAGATCGTCAGAGGCGCCGCTAACTATATATCAAACAAAAAGTTTTATTTTACAACCGTACAACCCAGTGCAAACCACCATGAAATGGTATAAATTCCACATTAGCCAGGATATCGATTTACACCGCGTGTACTTGCAGTACATTGCTTCCTATTAAGGGTCAAGGATGTTATATATATGTCCGTAAGTTGTATGCTTAGAAGTAACCAATTACCATATTTCCCTGAATAAGTTTTAATTATAGACCATAAACTGAAAATATATATGTATTCAACATCTCTGGGTAAATTGTTTTTCGGGTTCTGACAGTCGTGTTCGTGGTCTTTATTCTGTGAAGAGGTTGATGATTATTCTTTATTTATATAAAATGTTACAAACGTTATTTTCTTATTTCAAAAGACACAGGGTGACAGTATTTAAGTAAATTTATCACAGATTTTTTTAAAAGTCACATTTGTCATTATAATTAACAGTATGTCAACTTTAATATTTTAGTAAACATACCTTGCTTACCTTTATATACAAAACTAGGACACTTTTCTGATTATAATGGTTTTAATATTCATAAAGCACAGGGAAGGGTAAACTTTATGATTTTAATTCCTTTAATATAACTAACCTCTGTAAAATTGGCTCACAGATCTGACCTTCGGCGACCAAGATACTGTCTTCACTGTATTAATATTATTCTGAAATAATGACGACACCTGCCCCGAGTTAATTGCGTCTGTATTACTCACCTTGTGTACAACAAACTCACGTGTATGTAGATTCATTTTTTTCTCTAGAATATAAATATATTAATTCTAAAAATATATTAATTGTACACATAAATTCATAAAGTGTCTTTTGTCTGTATTGTGCCGTGATGGTTTCTGGAATAGTCCATGTGTTCATATAAAACAACATCTCGGTTTGTGTTTCGATTTGAGAAAAAACGTAACATTTTTCAAGTTTATAATGTTTTTGATTTCCATTTGTATTTTGTATTATACGGTTGCAATTGGTTTGTGAACGCATGCCGACCTATGTTAAAGTCGTCCCGTATTTTAAAGTTGGACAATCTTGACATCATCTAATTTTACTGTATTTTGTATCGCATGTTGGCGTTTGATACGACGCTTATCA
Source organism: Mopalia swanii (assembly GCA_030265315.1). Taxonomy (NCBI): domain Eukaryota; kingdom Metazoa; phylum Mollusca; class Polyplacophora; order Chitonida; family Mopaliidae; genus Mopalia; species Mopalia swanii. Next base: position 5,675 of record JARDVA010135050.1, on the reverse strand, counting down.
TGGCCACTCACATTGAGTTCATACACGATTTTTTGGTATAGATAATCATAGAAAAGACAAGGATGTGTTTCTTGGAAATCGGAATGAAGCGCCGGGCTTATAGGCCTATATACATAGCGTTTTTGTTTTTATACTTTTCCATAACTTCACATGCACTTCTCAGCCATACCAATTACCAAATAGTCTAAATGACCAATGTCCCCAAATTACTGTTCCAAATATATACCTAACCAGCGGGACGCATGTTACTTGACCATAAAAAGTCTGTATGTAAATCTTTTTATCTTTTATTTATTCCTTCGTATACTAGTACTTTATAAGACTGTCTTGCTTTATTTATAATTTAAAGAACTCCGGCAACTAATAACTTTGACCATGTTAAATAAGCAAATATTGGTTAGAAACAGGATAGAAAACACAAAAAGAGACATTTCTACGCTTATTTCGTTCCAGATTAACAAATGTTGTTTTCGCAACAAAATAGCTAAATAGAATGTGGTATGTCCATTAAATTCATTTGATATTACGTGTCAGTTAGACAAGTGATATTTTTTTATGACCAGTCGGTTGCCAAGGTTTTCAGTTATTTTGGAGCCTAATTGTTAACCCAAGGTCATACATCAAGCTGCATAGACGTCACGTGAGATGATGTTCAACCAATCAAATTCAAACTCTTTGTCCATGGTGAGACAAACAAACTCTACACTCGATAACCTCAAGCGAATTCCTTTGTTTAAAAACGAGTTAGTTATTGTTCTGGTCAATTCTAATCCTTTCAACAAATGCAAGTTCAATATTTTTCAGAAAAAAATAAATTAAGGACTGTAATTGAAAGATAGAGCCACGTCCGGTGAGTTTCTATGAATAAATATATTCGCATATTGAATTGTCTTTTCCCATAGCTAAGACAAAAATAATACAGCCATTAAAACTTAGTAAATTAAACTTGTTCAAACCCTTAATACACGTACACTTTTGACAGGCGTGAAAATAATTATGTTCTTAGTTAGATTCAATAAAGAAATATATGTTCGTGTTATGAGTGATTATGTCCATTATCTCTTATACGACGATATGCAGGTTCAATGAATATGAATACGCTCCCATGTGTGCCATTGGCGACAGACAACAACCTAAAATACAAACGCTATGTACATCGAGCACCAAGGCAAAGTCTACCATTCACGAGTCTAAGACCTCCCAACTAATGGCCTTATTGTGACTCTCTTACTTATAGAGTACCAGGACAAAAGAGACCAACCGCCCACCAAAAACTTTATCTCAGAATTGCATTGAATATATTAGCATTTTTAATGATAAAATTAATGATAAAATTGTGCATGTCGCAACATATGTATTCCTATACATCTACAGTCTACCAGCTCAAGACGCTTTAAGAGTTTTAAAATTAATTACTATATTCGCTTTACATCAACAGGCCTGTTAAAAAAGTTAAATGCTAATAAATTGTTCATTACGTTCATCGATTTGATAATAAAAAAATACATATACAAATAATAATCATACAAAATGAGTTTTATTCAGTTAGTTATAAAGTGTTTATTTGATAAACAATTATTTGATGTTGAAAAACTTGACAAAATTTTTTCGGTTTTGGAGAATTTTTTTACAATTCTTATAATGTATAAGACTAGACCCTAAATACAAAAATTTAGAGTCTAGAGTCTTAAAAAAAACCAGATCCTAGAGACATAAACCTTATATTTAAAATCCATTATATGTTATTAGTGTAAAATAAAATAAGAAATCCAATCTGATCGAAACCATCGACTGAATGGACTCATGAGTACCTTTAAGTAAACCTTTAGCTGTCCAACAAATGATCACCGAAAAGCGGTGTGTGTTCGTAGACGTACATGTATTATTTGCTGAATCGGTTGTAACTGTATATTCAAATGACAAAAAATGACCCGTAACCAATAATAATAACTAAACTAATCTTCACGGTACGTGTTAATTCTTTCATCCTTTGGTGAACACAAACACGGTACTACGTGCCATGTCTAACACGTGTATATGGCCACACCATTCATCAACTCGATAATAATAATCCAGTTTGTTCCTGTTCGTGGTTTTTTGTTTTTTGTTTTGCTTTTTAATTGGAATTTCCGAACGGCTGGCTGTATTCAAATAATTAGACCTCATGGTATTGTACTATAAGCTTTATGTTATAGTGTACAGTTCTTTCATCTAAAAGTTGGGGTTAGGCCTACATATTATTTTGAGGTTTTGGGCTTGTGGAAGTTTTGTCACAATCAAGCATAGAAGTGATACCCGATGATCAGGACGGGGTTTGGATGTGTTTGTGGTCAGGATTGGGCGCAGGTTTTAGGTGCTCTCACCCCTAGATTTTGATAAAAAGCTTACTGTACTAACCCACTTTCTTTTCTTGTTTTTTTTATTGTTGTCAAACTTTAAATGAAAAGCGCGGGAAAGTAAGATTTCCTGTTTACTTACCAAGCCTTCACAACACATTGTGACCACCCAGTGCATATCACTGGAGGAGACAAAGCACCGTCTCGTTTCTATGTAAATTTACTTTGTTTCAGATTGGTGATCGGAAGAGACCAGGCATAGAATAGAACATTGCCTTCATGTAATTGAAATAAAATATAAAATTAATCAAGTCATTTACAATTACCAACTTAGACACGGCAGTCACACCAATTGCACACATGGCTAAAAATCGATTATGCTGAGACTAATAGTAAAAACAGACCTTTGTGGACGGTTGCATTGGATATTAAAATACAATAAATAGAAAAAATGGTCACACTCAGTCGTATCCCTTTTGATGACCATTGTTCGGAAATACGTTTCCAGATTTACTGCAAAAATCAGCCATGCATCCCCCTCCCACACATCCGCACCCTCCCGCCTTGTCTAAGGTTTACACTTCTTATATTGTTATATCCCACAACGAAAGAAACGTTCAGTTTTATATAACTTTGGGGGCGCTTTGTGCGCACGTGAATTGTATGGATGTATAAATTATTATGGTCGGTTTACTTTTGTTAACTGTTCACCATATATGTTCCCCTGTACAATGTTGAAAATCCCCCCTCCTTAGCGCAGTGGTCTGTAGAGAGTGTTTACTCTTCTGGACCACATACCCCGCCCTCTTATTCTGGTGTCAGGGGTTCGTACCGAACCTGGGCTTGTATGATAGTTGCCAGTACAATAACCCTACGCTTAAAGATCGAAATGAGTGTAAAATAATTATACCAATATCGTTAATATATTCTCAAATACATTTGTAACACACATCTTGATCATTTGTTTTAGGATTTTGGTTATGGCTAACTATCTCAATGTATGTGGTGGTGTCAGCAAACACATTTAGGGGTCAAATGAGTTTAAAGAGTGGCCTTTAATGTCAAGTTAACAAATGAGCTAAACAATCTATGAAGATAACTTCATAGATTGTTTAGCTCTTGATAAACCAACGTATGGGTCTGAAGGTGGCAGATAATGTTTTTGTTTGAAGTAATGGCTGTATAGTTCATTCATCCCGTGATACGTAATTGATCAATATAGTTAGCTTTGTCCAGGTTATACGGTCGAGGATGGTATTTTTTACATGTTATTTTGTTCATAGTAAATATACAAAAAATAACATTTTCGACAACCTTCTATAGACTTTCTTGAGACACTGAATGAACAAATGTTTCTCTTCTGGACTGAAGCCTGTGGCACTGGTCAGACTGTCAAGTGTTGATCATAAAATAGAAGAAAAATATGTATTTCCTTTTCATTTCTTACACTCTCGTTTCACCAATTATTTTATAGGGTCCAGCTATCTGGCATCCTCGATTGCTTACAATTGCTCAAGCACAACAGATCCACGAATCAGATACTGCCGTTCGAATCTGAGATGAGAGTTTATTTACTTTTCATGTATATAGTTATCAAATGTATGGAAATATGTACGTTTGCGTTAAGAAGCAGAGCTAAAAGATGTTCGATTTTTAATTTGACTGAAGCTCACACATTCCTAATGGATTTAATTAATATATGTAACTTTATTGCAACGTATGCAAGTTCAATAGTTTTATATATATATATTATCTCGCAACACTGATAACCGATCGTACTTAAAATACTTCATGACCAGCCTACATATACACTTATGTATACTCTTACACTTTGTCCCATCAGATAACATAAAACCTGACATACCAGAGTTGGAGTATAGCGCATATACCAGAGATGACAGATTTCAGTACAAAACCAAGTCTAGACTACTTACATAAGACAGATGCCGTTAAGGTCTTGTCGGACCCCTGGGTCGATCTTTACCAAAAACATTTTTTATACCCTATATTATCACGCGGAATATAAGTCGGAATGTTATCGGCATAAAAAGAATTTCGTGCCTTATTGGTTGTTTATTTTTTAGAATGTAATTAGTACATGACACCAAACATTTTGTTTATCTAGTAGCTCTGAACTTAAAAAGAGGATAATTTTTCTTAGAACTTTTTCAGCAGACTGTTTTGTCTGACCAAATATAGAAATTCTTATAAATTTGTTAAAAAATATAAAACATCAAAAAAAAAATTTAAAACATCACTTGTGAACTTTTAAATCAATGACTGAGCCTTTTTATGTCCACATTGTCCTCTTTAAAATGCACCAAAAGTTTATGAATATTTTTCGCGAAATAGGCATGTTTTTTTTTTAGAATCTGCCAAAAAATGTCTGAAATAGAGATTTAAGATTGGATGTCAATTGAGTCTACATTTTATCGAACAACATGTGGTTACGCCTGTCAATAGATGCATGGATTTATCACAGTGTGAGATTAAGGTTAAATACACAATACTATATTCAACAAATCAACATATGACGCAAATAAACACAACAGGAAGCCTAGGCTGTTGAGATAATCACATTAATCTCCACACCTCGTCAATGAGCCCTGTTAATAAGCTCAAGTAAAGGACGCAATATCTGCAGTGATTAGAGTTTCAAATTATCTTCTTTTTTTTCACTATCATAAACTTCCAATGTTTAATTTTAAATGAAAGGGATACAATTGTTTGTCCAGTTTGAGCTCAAGGGGTCCAGCAGGGTTTCAACCATTTTCTGCTGTCTTTATAAAAGAATATGATCTTGCTCACCTCCATAATGTCGACACGCTCTATATGCTGTTGCGGGAATGACGTATTGCAACGTGCGAGGGTAGGTTAATTTTGTTTACTTGTATATTGATGCTGTATGTCCTATTGGATCCTGCATTTACGACATTAGCAGACATTTTCACAAAATTGAGACCATCACGTAGGATATGGCGTTATTTTAACGTAACGTTAAAAATATAGGTTATGTTTTAGGGTAAGGTAGAAAAGGGCTTCAATATTTACAACTATTAATTAATATAATCGCAGTTTTATTATCATATTATATAGCTAGGCTTGCACGACAACCCAAAATGTGATAACTGCTTCAATATTCTAGTTTCCAGTTAGCGTGCATGAAAATAACTGCGGAGAACACTGTCATCATACAAGTAAAATACTATTGAGAACAGCGTCAAAATCAATCAGTCAATCGAATAATAAATCGATCCACGGAAAGCTCAATCAATCAATCAATCAATCAATCAATCAATCAATCAATCAATCAATCAATCAATCAATCAATCAATCAAT
>JARDVA010134495.1:0-11031 GCA_030265315.1 Mopalia swanii | reverse complement strand
TTTCACTAAATGCAGGCTAATAATGTGAATTTTCGTATTAACAAATAAAAAAAAACAGACAAATTTTGACCTCGAAGTCAATCTAATTCAAATCAGATCTAACAAACACTCCCCATGTTATGTTTGTTACTATATTGAGATCTAGATTGACCCTTGAGTATGACACTGAACCCCAAACGCTGATTGATAAAGGATAATGGTCTATATTTCTATAAAGCAATGACAGTGGCACAGGAATGTAGATTAATTAAAATCAATGAATCAACTTATGTCCTAGGGCCCGCGTGGCTTAGTGATGGCGTGTAAGCTTACTATTTCTGCTTCGATGTACAATTCACCGGATTGAGTCCGCCTATTGACCATCAGGTATATGAGCGAGTCATACGTTGTGACTCCGGCAATCGTGGGGGGCGTTTGTATGTGGTGTCCTCTCGGTTTTCCACCATAATAAGGCAAGGTGCAGTTTGAAGTGGACTATACCACCAATAACCCAATCCATTCATTTCTGTTCATATGTATTCATTTGGTAATAAGTTTGAAAATATTTAGCGATCTTCACAACATGCCAAGTCACATCTTCATAATACTAAGTACATGTATCTAAGCTTTCCCCAGACTTGTTGCTCTATGCGCTATTCAATTTAAATTTAAATTGATCTGTTATTAGATGACATCATACCATATGGTCTATCTGAAAGCTGCTCTTAGCAATTTAATCTGTTGTTAATGACTAATTGTTTTTAGAGCACTGGCTCTATTGGTATATACATAATTAATGTTCCCATACATATTCACTATCATAATAGGCTGAGAAATTATTTTCCTCAATTGACTCTAAGCCATGGTGTGTATGGACAGCCGTGGGGACATGGTGCTTAGTCGTGTCTCCGGTACCTGTCACAGTGGTACGGGGATGGTAACAGGGAGCATACAAGACAGCTGATTCTCTCCAGCACGCTTCAATCCCAATAGACCTGTTGTAGCAGTCATAGAGCAGACCAGTTTTATTGAACCATTCAAAGGCAGAGTGTGTGGCAGCTGGAATGGTAGCAGCACATCTTTGGTCTTGTTTTTTTATTGTCTCTGCAGCCCTTGTATTGAAAATGGAAATTTACCCTGTTCAAAGGAAAGCAGGTAAGAAAAACAATTTTTTTTTTCTGCATAATTTTGTGCACTTGCTCCAAATTGGTAATATTCATTATTGTTACAGTTGCTTAGAATGCAATAGATTTACATGTACTTACATCAGTTATTCTGTGTGCTATATTTTCATCTTATATGCGCTGTGAGAAGTTTTTGAAGCTGTTTAGCTCTTAAAGTTACAGGGTTTTTCTTCAACAGATTGTGTTTATGAAATTCACATTTTCACAAAACATCTTAAAAATGGATATCATCAGTTATACACTAACTCTTAGAAACATTCATTATCTTGATAGTAGAATATTGTTTGGATGTTTTTCTTCAAAGATCTAGTTTTTAACTCAAGTTTTCTTTGTTACTTAAAACGTCAGCTTTCATTTTGATCTCATTTTTGAACTTTTATAAAAAGCATGGTTCTCAAGTTACACTCTGCTGGACATGTGCCATTCTCAGGAGAGTGTTTGGTTCTGACCTTGTATTAAAGATCAGTTTAAACTAACCAGCAAGTTTGAACTTTTATAGAAACCCTAGCAACCGTTAAATGGCTCTCAAATTACACTAATGAAGGAAGTTTTACATTCTCTTGGTATTAAGATGACAATAATGATTTGTCTAAGAAGTTGGCAACTCTCTTGTCTCGTAACCTCAGTAATGGTTATCTGAGTTAATGTCATACAGTAGGCTGGTAGTCCAAGCAAGTCTTAGTGACAGTCCAGCATTTGATGAAGACTTTTTGATGTCTGAGTATGAGTTTGCCAGATGAGTATGTTGTAATCTTATTGGGCAATCTGCCCTTAGAAAATGTAAATAAATAAAGACTTTCTGGATTATAACTTTTCATATATTAAAAATGCATCATTTCAATCTCAGGGCTACTTGAAACCACTCTTCAGGAAATGGTTTAAATTTGAGGTAAACAGCCTTTATAATGAGTTGACAAGAGCTATGTGATGCGTGACATTGCCACCTCATGTCAGAATTGTAATGTCACACCCTGCCTGTTAACTTGTTATAAATATGGTTTATTACAATTTAAATTCATTTCAGAAGGAGATCGACATGCCACACTTTAATATTTGAGAAATTTTAATCCAGAACAACTTCGCTTTATTTATTAACATGGCCTCTAAAACTCTAAAACCATCTGCTTGTTTTAGAGGCCATGTTAATAAATAAAGCGAAGTTGTTCTGGATTAAAATTTCTCAAATAATAAAAAGTGATATTAAAATAAAACTCGAAAACCTGGTTAAGCTATTAAGTCTCTACTTAGATAAAAAATGCTAAACCCATCAACTGGTTTCATGTCACCTTTTAGTCTCTAGGTTAAAAAGTTTTCAAGTTTTTTTTGTATAAGGTTTCTTCCTTGTTTTTAAAACTATGGTCAAAGTCTGCTAATTAGTTGAGTATCCTGCTAATTACCAATTAAACATTGTATTTGATTGAAATCATTTTGGATACATCAGATGGAATTCGGCAGACATTGACAAGATTGAGCAAGGAATTGTTGAGTAGAGACTTAAGTCATAACATGTGTGTATATAGGTGTGCATGTATCTTCTTGTTTCCTTTTATATTATTATGTTTTAAATCTTGAATGTTTTCATATTATATATGTTTACACAAAATGACTGTATAATACTGTGTGTATAATTCTATCCTTTAAATGTCTGAGGGTTTCTGAGGATACCAGTTTTATTGACTGACAGAGTTGTAGTCAATGTACTCTGCACCCTCAATAAATACAATTTTATAAATATTTAACATTCGGTACAGGAAAAATACATTACAAGTGCAATTTTATTTATCGCTTATATTGTGCAATTCTAGTGTCCGACTGAAGAAGCACCCTATGCCACTAAATTGCCATTGGTAACTTGTACTTTGTTAAGGTGTGTCTAGTAAAGCTTATGAAGGTAACATATAGCATTACCTTTTATATTGGCTAAAAATAAATGGAATCATGCCCTATTTGTAGGTTTATCTGGGATTTGTTGGATTCACCTTATTGCAATACCAAATGTATGTTCTGCTCGGTGTAATATTTCAGTTAGAGAATTCATGTAGAATTAATGTAATACCATGACAACCATTAAATGAGGTACAAAATATACTAATAAATCATATATCATATCACTAAAGCCCTTGTGAGATGATTTGACGCAGCTCGACAAAGGTCAATTGCTGTTAAGTGTGGATCATAGTACATTGGGTATATAGCGATCAGCGTTGTTTGTTTATAACCATAACTCTGTCATGCTCACTTTTGCCAGACCTAAACTTGGATTTTAATAACATTTGGCAGATTTCATCTATATTATATAAAGAGAAGCGTCTGAATATTTATTGATTTTTATGGCACTTTACAATGTTGCCAAGCATGGTCTTATTTCCTTAATCTTCAAGTTTAAGTTAGATTTCAATAATGATTTGCAGATAACAGCAGCACAATTGCTCTATTTACTTAAAACTGGAGGAAGATTAACTTCCCAAGTTTATCAAAACACTTGTATGATTGTGCTAGTGTCAATTATTGTGGAAATACACAACCATCATATAAGTGATGGAAATACACAACCATAATATAAGCGATGGAAATACACAACCATCATATAAGTGATGGAAATACACAACCATCATATAAGTGATGGAAATACACAACCATCATATAAGTGAAATGCCCTGGAGCATGGCGTAAAACACCAATCAATAAATCCTCTTGGCTTACCCGTATATGTAACAATTTGGTCTCCAGTTACAAAAACATGATTATTTTTCATAATTGCAGTAATAATTTGAAACGCATTTGGATATGAAGTACAGATATAAATGATTAAACGCTGGCTATGGATCAAAGCATGCCATTTGTGTACGTGTTCCTTTTATCATAGAAAATGATGTATAGTGGGATTTTTTTGTTGACCTTAAAGCAGAAGTCTATCTGTTCTGGCAGGTGTCTTATTTCAGTTGGATGTTACATTAGTTATAGCTATGCTTTGAATGGATACGCAGAAAAGCAATTTAAAGCATGTTGTATTTCTTCTGTGACAGGACAACTGCCAATGGGCCTCAAATTGCAGTGATTAATTGTATTTAACAACCCAGTGAGAGACAGGATCCAGATCGGTTACCATTGTTATCAAATGATTTTGCCTAATTAAAAAAGAGCAATTACACTTCAGATAATTGCAGTAATAGTTTGCACCTCTGCCAGCAACCTGTTAACTTCACACAATTTGGTGTACACTTGTGTGTTACCTTTTTCATATGCTGGGAACAACGTTTCGTGTGATCAGGTTTTCATCTTGTAGTTTCGTTTATTTCACCCATATATGACAGGTAGTCCGGGAACCATTGTAGAATTTGCTATTTGTTTGTGACTAACGAATACCAGGTGATCAATCACACCAAGATGTGAAACCGGCCATACAACAAATCGTCTTTGGTTGCTCCTTAGCTCTGAGAGTATCAGGAAAACGAGAGGCTCCCATTGGCTACCCTTTAAACAGCGGGTGGTGCCCAGGTGCTTTTGAGCTAAAGAGGAACAATAAGCCTATGTGTTTGAGATCACTTTGTATTGTTCTGTGAAGTTTACCTGTGTTGCCAGTGGTGTGGTTTCCTTCACCCATTGGGCTGGCACGCTGTCATGTGAGTGAAATCACCTTAATATGGCGTTAAGCCCCAATCAAACCAACAAACCCTTTAAACAACTACACTCATAGTATAATTGTGAGGGGGGGGGGAAACAACAGTGTCACTACACTAATTACGGTGGATAGGCATTATTTTTTCAAGCCCAGTTATTCTGTCATTTTAATTGGATAATAATGCCCTCTTGTTAAGGCCAGAATCTTTATGTCATTTTATCATTTTAATTCTGCCTCCTTCATCATCCACAAAACGTTTGCATTACATGACTTCAAAGTCCTTGGGCAAAATTCCACAACATAACCGTGGAGCTCTGATTAGTTTTCAAGGTCATTTAACAAATTTTCCCCCCTTGTAGGTTTGTCAATTGACTTTTTTGGGGGCTTTGGGTGTCTTTGAGATTTCTGCAGAACTGCTATTTTTAAGTTTTTTTTAAAAGACATATCCAAAGGAAGGCTTCTAAGAATGTCATGAAACTTTCCTGTATGCTTTCCTATAATCTGATTAGCTTTCAAGGGCATTTTGACTGTTTGTTTTCTGTCTATCTTTCTCTGTTTCCGTTTTAGCCTTACCTGGTATTGTATTTGCCTACTCCATAGACATGATTGTGAGACTCATGTTTAAAAAAAATTCGAGCAGAAAGGAACCACTAAACTCTTTGTAAATGTAGTTTAATCCAGGGATTGAACTGAAAAGAATTTCGTGATTCAGCTCGGGTTTTAGGGAGTTTCCTGTACCCTTGAGATTTGTGGCCCACGATGTGGTTTAGTTGTAGCATGTGCGCTTACTAATCCTATTTCGATTTACTATTCACAGGATCAAGGCCATCTGTCGACCATCAGGTATATGAGAGAGTCTCACGAAATGGCTCTGGAAATTGCAGGGGTGGTTTTTATGAGGTTTCCTCCTGGCTTTCTACTGTAATTTTAAAAACAAGGAACAGTGTGAAGTGGACAAGCTGTCGTCATATCAGTGAAATACCCTTTAGTACGACATAAAGCCCCAATCAAACAAACAAACCCTTGAGACTTGCCGAGAAAACCTGAATGGCGATGTATTTTAACGAGTTTTGATCTGCATGTGCATGTTAAATCATGAGTGTATCTTTAATCTTGTCAATATTTGTTGCCAGTAACTTTAAGGCTGATGTATTTTATTAGGAAGGTCTGCCAATGTTGAAGCGTGTCCAATGGGCAAGTGATTGGTAGCACTGTCCAAACAATAACACTGCAGCTCAGTTGAGCGAGTCAGAGCACTAAGCCTATTAAACAGAGGCCTGGTCTCTTGCATGATTTACAGTTACATAATTGAAACTCTGGGAGTACATGTACACAAGCCTGTGGATTAGGGACTAGCATGTGTGCTTCTTAATCCTACTTCAATGTACACTTCATGGGATCAAGTCTGTTAACCATCAGGTATATAAGTAAGTCACAAGCGGTGGCAATCATGTGGGTGGTTTTACAAGGTTTTCTCTCAGTTTTCCACCCTAATTAGGCAAGGAATATGTCATCATATAAGGGAATACTCTTGAGTCTAAAATTTAAATCCCAGTCAAACAAACAAACAAACAAACTGGAAGTACATATTGACTAGCAGTAATTCAGAATTGTATTTGTTTTGATTTGGGTGACTGGGTGTGACAATCATCATCTTTTGAGATTTTCGCCGTATGTGAAAAGTTATATACATGTACTTATATATATATATATATTTAATTTGAGAAATATATATATTTAAAATAAGTATATATTTATATATTTATTGTATACACAAATGTAATGAATAATATCACATTTGATTTTCATGCCTATAATTGTACAGGTATGCTGAAATTTGAGCGAAAACAAACCAAAGGGTGATATATTTAAAGACCTCAAACAAACACTGGTTTATAGTGGAGGCACTACTGCTCACTAATATACTAGTAATACTATCTTGTTTTGTATGGTTGCATGAACATTCCATATTCTTTTACAATTTTAGGCTGATTTGTTGTCATGGATACCAGGTGTTTATTTACTCCTTGCAAATAATCAGGTAGAGTCCTAACAGATTTTATGTTTGTTAAGTTGAGCTGATGCATGGCTTTTAAAATAATTGCAATATTAACATGATTGATGTTTAAGGCCATGCTCAAGTGTAATTCACTATAATATGGTAAATAATGGTCACACAGGTATTGGATTTGATTAATGTCTTGGTCTGTTGGAAATGTAATGCTCCTCCAGTGCTAAGCAGACAGCATAACTATGCTTAGAACATATTGTCCCAATTATTTGTGGGATTACTGGTTTCAACATCAGCACTTTTAAGTGATTCCTTAATGTTTGCTTAGGTTTGGATAGTGACAAATGTTGCCATGGATACCAGATATTTCTTTGCAAATCATAAAGAGAATGAAACAAATGATTATATTGCATAAATGATGACCAAATCAGGCTATTGAGGGGAAAACATATTATTTTATTAACTTAATTTTCTTTAAACAGTGACCCAGTTGGATAACTATTCTTTGCAGTGTTTAGTTTCTCTTGCAGGTTTATGTTAATTTTTAATTATTTCAATTTAGTTGATTGGGTAACATGAGAACGAAGCAAGGTCAGAATTTATTGGTATGTCATTCTGATGATCTGTTAAATCAATATTTCAAGTTGTATCAAAAGATGTTCATACTGATCAGATACGTGATTATATATTGTAGACTTGATACATTTTGTCACATGTATCTGTCTAAAACAGTACCTATAGTGCCACTCAGAGACTTGACAAGTCCTTGTAGTCATTTGTCTTTCTACTGACTACTAGCATGGGATTATGATCTACCTGTACCTGTAATTACACTCCAAGATAAGCAGTCAGATGCAGTTATGGTGGTTTTTAAAGCAGCATCGCTCCGAGCAATTACTAGTGCTAATGATTCACAGCCAAGTTCTGCAATAAGAGACAGACATAAAAATTCCCTCTCATTATCTACACTTAAAGATTCCCTCTCATTATCCAGTCCTGACATTAATAATAATGATCAACTGTAGATTATGTTATTCAACTAGACTCATATGTAGGTATATCAAAATTAGTGGTCGAAGGAATGGCCATGTTGTTTTGTCGTGAGGGATAATATCAATTTTTGCCCTGTCTGTGAATTAATGTTTAAGAGACTGCTCAAGAGGCCTGGTGGATAGTTCTTGAGGGTGTTCTCTTCCAGTCTGCAGTGCTTGTAACTTCTGAGGTTGTTGTTTGGATTCCCCCAGACTGCTTTAAGTGCATGCTCTAGTGTTACCAAGGAATAAGCTCTTTCATTAGTTTCCTTGGATATTCTTTATTGATATTCTATCCAAATTGGTCGTATTCCTATAATTCTGCTTTCAGGAAAGAATATGGTGCAAGTTTTGTTGCTAAAGTATGGGATTGAAGTTCCTCCAAATATTTGCTACAGAGTGAAAATAAGACCTTGATGATTTAAATTTGATTGTAAAATCCAAATCCTTGCTGTTCTCCATATGATGTTTCAGAGTGAAACTAAAACCATCAGGATTCAAACTTACTTCTAAATTCCATCCTTTGTGCTTGCATTGTATTTACCTGCATTCTTGTGATTCTTTCAGCTGTTTTTGCTCTGCAGGCTACAGTGACTCTTTTTTAAACCTAAAATTACACTAAAAATAATTAGCAAAATGGACATAAAACAGTCCTTCATTACAATGGTTTGAAACAAGTCATGTGACATGATGACCATCTTGGATTCTTTTGTACCCCAAAACTACACTAAATATAGTGATGACAATTGACATATACAGTCTTAATTTTCATGCAATTGGTTGAAACAAGCTACACTATATATAGTCATGAACATTGACAAACATGAAAAACACTTTAACACTCTTTTGATGCAATGGGTTTACACCAGTCAGGTGACATGGTGTCCATCTTGCATGCTTTTCAACCCAAAACACTTGAATGAGTAAGGCAAACTCATAGAAAACCGTCTTTCGAAGCAACCGATGGAGACTTACAGTCATGTGATAGCTTTGATCCATTGATAATCAGCTTGATACTCACTGTTAAGGTGTTCAACATGAAAAATGTGTTGAAGATTCAACAACATAACATTAAGATCGTCAAATGTTACACTTTAGGGTTATTTCAATGGTCCATATTTGTCTATTTTCAGTTTGATCTTTTGTCAGTAACCAAGTAAGCCTGCCGGGTTTCTGACTTTGGCAAGGTCAAAATTACTCATGGAATATGAGAACTTGCATGTTATTTTATCTATAATGCATATTATTTAATATCCATGGTGGTTGCATTTGGAGGGAGAATTCAAACAAAAACAGTTGATTTTTTTTTACAAAAATGACATTTATACCTGATTTGGGCAAGATATGGTTATTCTGTGAGTTATTTGTGAATATTGCTTCATAATAACTGTGACCTAATGATTGTACTTTGATCATTGTATATTATTTCGGACAAAATAAATGACTTTAATTGGGACACTTTTGTTCAATTCATTCAAAATGAAAACCTATAGAATATGATTTGTGGACCATCAACAAATATATTTTGAATACAAAATTGAAAGAGAAAAGTATTCTGAATTATGTCTTGTGGATTTTACTGACTTTTATAAGTATCTCCCAGTTTTGGGGTTTTATTCTAACATTATTTCATTACTGACAGTATTAAATGAAATTAAAATTATACAGTATTATAAGAATGGAACTGGACAAAGAATTGGTTCAGGAGTAATACATAAGTTGATGCTATTGAAGTGAGAACAGTGCTGTTACAATGTCAACTATACTGCATCATCTGTGTGGAATCCTAAGTTAACAGCATGTGTGATTAAAGCCATGTGAGTTGGTGCGCCCTTTGTTTATTGTAACGATTATTATTACGATTATTTTAAGGTGATGCAGTGCAAATATAACATTGCTTTTGTTGAATAATATATATGTTTTCAGAACAATGCCTAGCATGTAGCACTTTGGGCTCATGTGCAAAGATAAACATTGTCCTTTTATACCTGGTCTGACAGAATCAATTAAATAATCAGCTCTGTGGATAAGTTCCGAGAAAACATGTCAGAACAGAAATTGAAATATAGTGTTTGAGGTAAATTGAGAAGATGTGTTATAGATGGCTGTACATTAAATGAGATTTGTAAGCCTTAGAACATGCCTCAAGAGACAATGGAGCTATACTGATGAAAAATTGAAAACTTGGAATATATGTATATCGTGTTTGTTTTTGTCTTTTAGTTTCATGTGCATTTATATTTCCATTAAGGTCAGAATGCTAAAAGAGTTTTATTATCTTTTTTTGTGGATAAGTACAGTTTATGAACCTCCTATTTTGAGTGGTTAGAGGGAACGCCCCAGCATGTGCTCTCAGAGTTAATGGGAAGGAAAACAAATCTCACTTGTATTCTGTTAAAATTTGTTACGCAAATATGCCTGCTGTTTATTCACCGGAAATGTAGACAGATAAGAGAAACCAGAGTTTGAATGCTCGTTTCATTAGATCGATTTTCCACAAAAACATAAGTCTAAATTTTAAGCTAGCAATACCAGACATACATCAATAAAAAATAATTCTTTCAAATATATTATTATTCTTCATGGAGGACTATTTCAGAGCAAATGTTCAAAGCTGGTAAACTGTAGACAGAGTTTATATGTCATGGTCATAATGCTTTAAGTCTCGTACATATTCAAAACAAATCAGTTATCCATGTATTTAGCGATACTACATGAAGTTTTGGGTGTGATTTTTAAACTGTCTTGACAGTTTGAAATTATTCCAAGCGTGATATTAGTTATATCAGGGTGTATTCTTTCTATGTCAGTCCCTCAGAGACTTTCCCCTCTTTTAAGAGGAAACAGGTCTCTGTGATGTCTTTTTTGTGATTGTCCTCTCTTGTTGTTACTTTCCATTGATGTTTTGAACTGCCTTCTTCGTTTATTAGGCTGGTACACTGATTAAACTATTTCTAATAGATGTTTTTGACTCATTCGATTTTGCAATTTGTGTGTTGGTAGGCATTTTCAACAGGATCAGGTTTGCAAAGATAGGTGTCACATAAAGATATGGGTATCTTATAAATTCTTAAATGTATTAAGTTTTGCCAGGATCTAACTGCCTCTCTACAGAAGATCTTCCCTATGCGGGTGGTTGGAGGGAGCTTCATGTTGCCCTGGTGCTTTCAGAGCTAAAGGGGAACAGGAAGCCGATCTGTTTGT
>JARDVA010134384.1:0-11031 GCA_030265315.1 Mopalia swanii | reverse complement strand
CTCTTATATTGACTCTGATATTGTAGTTAATATTTAACACCAACAATGATTTACTCTTTCTTCTCCAGGAACTGTCGGGGATTTAAAGTAGACTGTTTTGACGATGGTAAGTTGACATGCATGATTTGTTTAAAATTCATAATGAACTTTACGCTAACCAATAGACAACCAGAATAATGGGGTTGACCAGTGGTCAAACGGGAGACAGATTTGTTGCTCATATAACCGAAATTCCCACCTATGCCATTGACAACTAACTGTAATTTAATGGGGGGCGGCCAGTGGTCAAAAGATGATATAAATATGTACCCAAATGACAAAAATTTTCACCATTAGTATTAACAAGCAATAGCATGGTATGGATATGGACTAACAATATTACATGACGAAAAACATCACATAATGAACAATATTATATGACGGACAGTATTACATGATAACAATTTGAACAATATCAGTAGCTACCTATTATGTCGGAACCACCCATCGAAACAGTCGATGTCTTTAAAACCAAATTGTATGACCAAATCAGTGAAACCCTTTGTCACTGATGTGGTAGGATATTCTTTTTTGTGTTTTAGTTTAACTTGCTTATTTTTAAAGATTTATATTTCTATTTTTCCCCTTGTTCAATCAGGTTGCGGTATACGCGGCCCTCGATTTGTTGAACCGTTTGTAAACTATGGGAGAGATGCTAGTGCTGGAGAGTGGAGATGGCAGATTCGATTAATAAAGAACGGGAGATTCGAATGTGGAGGAAGCATCCTTAGTCCAACACTCGTCATAACGGCCAACCATTGTGTCAAGTAAATCAACACCTTTTTGTCGATTCACACATAACCATGACGCGCGTCGTAACTGTCATGGCGACACCATGTCTTCAGATATGGTCGTCATGGTAGTTACGTTTTGCGTAAGCTAAAATCGATAGCTTTGTGAAACAGACCTCAGTTATGTAGAACAGTCTACACAAAGAAGTAGGCCTATTATTGAGTGGCCGTTTCTAACCATTGGTCGGTTATGAAATAAGTTTCGGAAACCAATATTTTCAAATTCTACAATTCAATTTAGCTAGAAACTGAGCGTGGCCTTAACTTGACCTTGGACTTTTAAAATAATATAGTTTTGAGCGCAATCAACTGATGCATTACACATAAGTGCCTGAAATTAGTTGTGTCACAGGAAAGCGAGCGATGGGACAGAGGAATGAAATCCCCCATGCAGGGTAAACGTACTTCGGTCCCAAATATACGTGGATGATCAAACATACAATACGATTTTGTTACAAGCTGAACTATTGGGATATCCATTTGTACAAGTGGATATCCCCCCGCCATGCCCCCCCCCCCCCCACCCCCCACCAAGTCGCATTATCATTGGTATAATGTATGTTTCAGGAACACCTTGGCCTCCAATCTTAAAGTTCAAGTTGGAAAATTAAGATTAGCTACGGAACGATCACAAGTGACACATACAGTAAAGACAATAAGTTCCCACCCTGATTATTACACTCGGGGCTTCCTAACTATATCCAGTGTAAACGATGTGGCCATACTAGAGTTAGACAAGGCTATAGAAATCAACCGCTTTGCTGGACCGGTGTGTCTTCCCAATGACATCAACAACACAACGATTTCAGACAACTGCTTCATCACTGGATGGGGAAACAACGAATTCGGTTTGTTTTTACTTATGTACTAGATCATGATCTTGGATATGTTGTTATACTGTTTTCAACAGTGGAAAAAATATCTTGCTTAGGTTCAACTTTGGTTGCCCAACATATAATACAGGCATATAAAGGATAATGATAATAATACCTTTGAGTACGATGTTAAATCCCAATCAAATAAAGAAACAAGCAAACAATCCCATGGACATATCCTTAATGGGAGCGACACTTTTCAACTTAATTGACTTCTCGATTTGAAAGTGTGACGCACATATTCATTTCACGAAACAATGTCCTTCATTCCAGACAATCTTCCCACTACCCTGCAAGAGACAAGAGTGAAAGTCGTCAACTACACGGAATGCAAGCTATTGTTTGATGTCACCCCTGTTTCTCCTTTAGCCAAGATGGTGTGTGTTGACCACCCTACTTCCTCCAAAGGACCATCTAATAAGGTAATTCATATTAATCTACGATCCATCAATACTTTGGCTATTACGAATGATCGCGAGGAAGCTTAAGGTTGTCCTGGTGTTCTTGGAGCTATGGGGCAACGTGAAGCCCAACTGTTTGTGATTTATTTGTACTGCGCGTAATTGTGATTGTCCGAGTTTGTCTGTGTTTGTTGTCAATAGTGTCGAAGGTGGTTTCTTTCACCCGTTTGGCGAACATGCCGTAATTTTCTATTAAATGCCCTTAACTGAAACATTTAACCGTAAGCAAAATGTGAAGGTAACAAACATAAGTCAATGAAGACTTGTGAACAAATAATGTCCAGTATGTTTATCGAATAGCAGAAACTTGTCCTCTAGATATTTAATCTGAATTAACATTTTCGAAGTTAATGATCCTACATAATTCCCAGTTTACCCATGGCTCTTGAGACTTTCATCGGATCTGCGCTATTATAATAATGTGTACTAAAAGGCTATCGTTTTTTTTCTTTTTCCTTTTTTTTATGCGGAAATATTCATTTTTGGTCCTGACCAGCAGTAAGTGACTAAATGCGACACATTTTGCAAATTATCCGCCAACCACATGTATTTATAAGGTTTTATCAATGTTATTATCATTCAACAATCAACAATATCAAAGATATCAAATCTATTGGTAGTAAGAACCCAATTTCTGCGACAATCTGACGTCATTGAAACGTAGACTGCCATTAATTCACGGCAGGGTTAACTCCCCTTATTGCAAAAGATGTATGGAGTAGATTGCTTTTCTTATCGGAATGGAATATGGCTAGCTGTCTCGTGACTACATTCCATGAGTTTATGGTATAGTCTGATCAATTGGCGAAAGACTAAGAACTGTAATATATAGGTAAAATCCTAGAGCTCTTATTCAGTAACAAAGATTAGATCATTGACCAATTGCACACAGCTTTGGCAACGATTCGTCCTGTCGATTTGAATCATCCAGCACTCTTTATTTCTTAATTCACTTATCAATGGATGGAAACAACAAAGAATAATTAATTTTTGATTTACTTAACGTTTCGCTCTATTGATCATTTAAACTGTTATCAGGTATCAATAATCGAAACGTTGAGTTAACGATGATGTTTTCGGAGCTGATTTTGTGTTCTATCAGGTGAAACTACTCAAAATGTAGGCATAACTCTTAATTCATTCGGCGGTATAATTTGCTGCTTTCTTTTTCATTAAGCAAAGCCACACTGCCTATAAATTAGTACTGGAGGAATACTAAATTTCCAACCTGTCACAACCGTTAACATTTTATGGTTGAGTTAGTGCGACTGCTTTGCCTCCGGAATACGTTTTTCACAAATTGACCTATTTCGACGGAATATGTTTTTAGAAAATGTAAATTTTTTTACCCACATAAAGCAATATTGCCATAACTTTTTAAACAATAGCCATAGGTATAGAAAAGTATATATTTTGTTGATCCCGAATACTTTATCTATCTAACAAGGTTATAATATATTAGTGTATGATGCAACAATTAAGGCTTCTTGCTAAAAAAAAAATGACCAAAAATGTACCCTTGTACTGTTGTACCTGTATTATTTCATCTCTCTCATCTTTATTCCACTTAGAAAGCGGCTGTATCGTTTGTAAAGCCGTAAATCTGCGTGGTCTCGATGTGCTCGGATCGTTTTGACTGGAACTCGCCGTGTTTAAATCACCCGGATGAGCTGGGATTTCTCCAAAAGATTTCCCTTGTAAATATATCTCGTTGCAGCCTCGTTTTCATAACTTTACACGTCATTGTATTTAAAATGGGACTAGAGGTCATATTCCTCAACTCTGGTTGGTCAGATTTACCTACAGGCGATCAATAAGGGGATTACCCAGGTTCATAGCCGATGAAGTATACAAGCCGCTGTGACCGGCTTTTCGGAGAAAGTAATCAAAACACCCGCGCCGCTCACAGCGGCTTGTCGAAGGCAAAGAGTTGAGAATACGCTGTCTTATAAACGAAATACGGGGTAAAGTATTACTCTGTGAATGGTTGGATGCTTTCTCTGCCTTAGGGGGACAGCGGTGGACCATTGGTTTGTGAGGATAACAGCGGGAGATGGGTCCTTATAGGACTCGCAGGCTATATCCTGGACGAAGTTGCCGTGTACCACAAAGTACAGTCATACATGGATTGGATCAAACGGCAAATAGAATCCAGTAAGTGTTTATGCAACTACAGGTTATACGTTTTGATAAAATATTAAACACATATGTAACGAAAATAACTCACCAGGACGGCAGGATGTCTAATATCTGGTTTGTTCAACTTGGGCCAAAACAGAAGTATATTCTGAGACATAAGAGTGACAGAGAAAGGCAGCAGGCGGCTGCAAAAAAAAAAACAAGGATTAGGATTCCGAGCTACTCAGCATTACATCCTTTGGCGGATTGATTGCATATAAATAGAATTACAGCTAAGCCCCCCTGTTGGATAAAATGACAAAGTTTCGAGGTAAAGCGCGGATAATATATATTGAATGTTATACTCAAGTTTTGACCATTTTTTTTAACTTTGTAAAGCACTGTTAGCGCATATACGGAGATTTGGTGCATACAGGGGTGAGTACATATGCAATACTCATTGAGTAGATTGACTACTCAAGTTTTTTCCACAACACTTCACCCACTTTCATTATTGACTATGGCTGTCATGTTGTGATTTCTCGTAAAACATCTGAATGGTTGCTTAGAAATCCCCACGACCAATCGCTTGACAGGAGCGTTCGGTTGCATGTGATACTTGATCCATCAAGGGTCGTAATGCAGAGTATCTCGGAAAAACCCTTGACTAGTGAAGGTGTATTTTGTTATAAACGCTGTGTTACGTCTGTCTTTAGTGTTGAGCAGTACCTGCAAATATACCGACGATCTAAGGTACTGAACCACACGTTACCAGAGGAGTTAGTAAACACATTTCACAATGAGTGGCGAGGTAGAAACAGTTTGTGTGGTCTTTGTGTTAAGGCCTCTGTACTCAATGCAGCATCTACCACTCCCATCTGTCTTGGGTTCTAACACCGGTGCCGACGCCCAATCACATACGGAAGGTTGAATAACACTGGCTTCCAGCATAGGCTGCAGATGCTATTTGTCTCCTCCCTGGAAACCGAGAGTGGTTCGTCCAAGACTGGACAATCTCCAGTTTTTATTAAGTGGGAGACGGCAGCAAAACACCCAAGGTCAGTATTACCAGATGAAAAGACGTCTGTGAAAGCCCTGATTAAATGTGACACTTCTACTGATTCGCTCACCCCTAAGGGCTCTGATGATTGTGGTTCAAGTCCTGCAAATACTCTAGAAAACTACTTGAATTGAGCTGCCAGCCTCGTACAGTGTTTGACTGTAATCTGACGATTACATTCTTTTTCTGGTGTTCCCACTTGTTACAGTAAATCATCAGTTTCTACTTTTCTTATTGAAAGCACACTGTCAATCTGAGCTCCCTTCTTAACCGTTATGAATTTCTCACCTATATTGAACAGAGTTACGGTACAACAATCCTAGACAAATTGCTTGTGATTCACATACCTGGACAGTCTCCATACGGCTGCAACAGGACATCACTTTTATCTTTATGGTACTACTTACTTTCTCTTCAAAGACAACCCAACTATTCTTTCCTTTCCTTTCTAATCTATGTTACTCTATCAACTTGATGAAAGTCACCAGACTCAATGCGAACCAGGGTCGCAGGCAGCAAGTTATTGTAGATAGTCAAAATATATCTGTTCAGATCTGCAATGCAACGATTCTGATTGATTGATTGATTGATTGATTGATTGATTGATTTGCAGAAGCAATGTATACATTCCACGTCTGGATTTTCACACCCTTAGCACATTGCGCTGTCATGAATTTGTTTCCAGTACCTTTAAACCAAATTACATATGTGACCTGCGGACGGGGTTACAGATGTTTTAAGTTTTAAGTTAAGTAAGGAAATGTTGATTGTACCTTATTGGGACGTTCTGGGCTATAATGGCCCTCCTTTGTGCAGCGACCCTCTCTCAGGACCGGATGACCGTGACATTGAGGGGCTATTTGAACTTAAAGCTTGTAACAGTACTTCTGCTTGTAGAATATTTAAAATCAGGGTAGTCTTGTCGGCATGAGCTGCTGTTCTGGCTGCCAGTACGTGTGTGAAATTCTCCTTCAAACTTATCAATCCCATGCGATCTGGGTGATTGGTGATTACCTTATTGTCTGAGTGCATAATCTTTATCTGCGGAATAAAGAACAGGATGTCATATCTTAGATAATGGACCACACACTAGTGTCTTAGGGCATAGTGTATACCTTCGAAGCGATCAATTGAAAGCTACGCAATTTTAACCAGGATGAACTTTCCTGAAGCATAGATCGCAGGAAAGGGTGCGGTCAGATGTCCTTAATATTTACCTTTGCAGCAGTTGAAAGTTTAAGCAGCTGTCTTTGTAGCAGTTTCCGCAGCACTTGTCTTTGTTGCCGTCGTTGTCGAAGGAACTGTCTTGTGGCAGTTGTTGCCGAAGGAACTGTCTTCGTATCAGTTTTCATCGAAGTAGCTATCTTCGCGCAGCAGTTGTTGTCGATGGGACCGTCCTCGTGGCAGCAGTCGTCCGAGCATACAGTAATTTGTCGTTAATTTTTTTAACACAATTTAAAAATTTTACCAGAGAAATCCTTGTCCGAGCCTATGTCTGACTAGGTGACTCATTAACACATATTGAAACAATAACATTAACTTACCACCAAGAACAAACAGAAGTCAACCATACTCAGAACGAACAATCCATCGGTAGGTGTTATTTATATTAACGGACTATATTTTACAAAATTCAAACATAAATCTTTTCATTTTTTGCTTTGAAGTAGTTACCTTGTCAACATTTAACCAGGACCAAATATATTCATGCTATCAGCTTTTAGGGAATATTAATTAAAAATTAAAGCATAAAGATATAACTCGACAGTGTGAGTTAAGCAGGGTTATTCTTGGTAAATAGCCGTTATGTAAGTGAAATGCCAGCTCAGTCGATCGGTGGGTCGGTCCGCGGGTCGAGCAGAAGCGTAACTAAAATAATGCTTCCTAATTGACCTATGGCGACTGTAAGTTCGTCACGCCCTGTAGGTCTGAAGGATGCCGCTGGTGTATACCCAATTATGGATGTAAACAATATGGACGATAACTAAAAATTATTCATGAGAAGTTTTGACAATGCGACAATGCACCATATTCATGATAGAAATATTTTTAAATATCTTTTAATGCTTGTGTCGTATCATGGCTAACTTGCGCGAGGCAAACTCAATGAAGGACTAAAACTCCGGGATGTTTGGACAAGTTTATTTGATCACAAAACTCACAGCACAAATACGAGGGAAAAGAAAAGAAAAACCCTGGAAGCGCAGAACTGTAGACTCAGTTCATATAGACAATTGTACAAGTAGCACCACAGGCTAACCCATATATAGTCACCTGTATACAAGACTTATGTCAGTCGAACAGCACAAGACACCTTGCCAGGGAACCTCCAACATCCCCACCAACAAACACAGAAAAGGACTAATCCAGAGCAAGCTAGCTACATTATAGTATAAGGCTCTCTGTATCCTTCCACTAAAAAAACATAGTTCTCCCTAGCCACATCAATTATTGATGCACAATACAAAAATTTAGACAACCAAAAAAGTAATTTATAACAAAAAATCATAACAATATTACTTCCATTGTCTGTATGATATATTTTAACAGTAAATAATGATAGCCAAATTGAAAAAAATCACCAAAATATTAGTTAACCCATACAGGTCATTAGCATAAATTCCTACACTCTAAGAGGGACAGTGCATTGTGTGTTTTGACACTCCCAGCCAAGCTATATTTAGGTCACCAGTGATCAGGCAGATCATAGGGAGGTACCTGTTTATTCAATACAACTGGCACAGATGAAACCGTTTAACACATGTTGACTTGAAAAACATTTTATGTATTAATAAACACCTATATCTATATACCAACACCTACATATCACTTATACCTATCAAACATATATAAAACATGTAATACACTAATATCAATTCATTTACATATATATATTTATCCAATCAATTACATTTAATTAGACACCAATATCTAATTCCCGACACTTCGCTCGCAGAAAGTCACTCTGAATGTGTATATTCAGTTGTTTAAAGTCTGGCCACAGCACTTGTTCCAAAAGATCGACAAGCGTCGGGTAAACTAACGGAAAATAGGTTAAGGCAGCATCTAATTGGTTAAAGAATTTGATTGACAGCTGGCCATCTGTCAATTCAACTGAAGTAGTAATTAATGGGACATTGTTGTTTATGACAAAGATTTTACTGCATTATCAACTACCGATGTCTGTTCGCCCCACTTTGAAACAGATTTCTGCTCTGCCGTACCGTTATGATTAGGATTATGTCAAGTATGGATGTCTATTCATGTCAATTGGAGGACAGATTTGTTGCCAAACTGTTGATTTAGCACATATCAATAGGCCTACCTATCAAATAGATAATGACCATATATAGGTACATTTTCCGAAAGTTAAATTAATCTTGTGCCTTTGTTTAATCTTGTTCACAATCTTGATTTGTTTCAGGATGTTATTTTACCTGTGACTCGGGCACAAGGTGCGTAACACAGGAGCAGATATGCGATCTGAGTACAGACTGTGTAGATAAGACAGACGAGACGCTGCACTGTGGTGAGTAAATTATTAAAAACAATATATACGAGTTATGCGCCTTAAATGAGGTTTGTACTGAGCTACACAGACCCCAGTAGAAATATTGACCAAGGCCGAAGGGACCCAGGGGGGAGGGGGTGTTATCTGTGTTTCTCTGAAGGAACCTGAACAAACCGGTTAACTGTTTTATTTTCTGACATGCATCAAGTTGGTTTGCTTAATTGGGGTTTAATCCTTACTTAAGGTTATTCCACTCATATGACAGCTTGTCAGTACAATGGATATGGGGCACATCCCTCGACAACACTGGCTAAAAAGACATAACGAAAAACAGGATGAAATACCAATACATCACACGCAGATCATTCTATGTATTTTATTTCTACGTTTCTTTTTTATGTCAACTTTACTGTTTAATTTTTTATTTCAGCGTTTTGTTTTTTTTAAATTACTTATTTCATCGTTCATGTTAAAGTTTTCAGTTACTATTTTGAGAACTTAGTATTTCACCTCACTGTTTACATTTTTGCATATCAACGATATTGTTATTAAAATTTAATCTGTGATCTATAAACAAAGTAATTTGTGATAAAACGATAGGTCTTTTAAATATAAACCAGTTATATTGTATGTTAAAGAAAGGGTCGAGCAAACAAAAACAACTATATATATATTTCTAAAACATTACATTATATATCTATTTTTATAAAATATAAATACACATACTCACACTGACATAATATTATCTAATCATATTTATGTCTTTATGGTAAATCTTCATGATCATCTGTTGTATCAAAGCAGTGTTTTAGATAATGTATTTTACAAACATTAATCTATATCAAGCGTCTGGTGTGTTTTTTCTTAACATGTAAAAGTTATCGTTTGATCTCTTTAAGGTGCGAACTGTACATTTGAATTTGGGAATACTTGTGGCTACACTATTCGTAACACAACAGATGGATGGCGTATGTTACCAAACACAGGTAGAGATAGACAACCATATTGTTTGGGTTTTTCTCTTACAATTTTGTTTTTATACTTTTACACTTTTAATCACTGCCTGTTATTTTTTCAGACTGAAAAAAATTAGGACGTGGCGTAATGCACCCAAATTATGTGTACAATGAATTTTACTTCGTTCCGAATTTTAGTCACGGTTATAAGATGGCATCATTGGCACTAATAATAATTGCCGAAAGTTTTGTCAGAAATGGAATTGCTGGGCTTAGTTTTCACCACCAGCACGTCGAGTACACTTGTACGGCTCAGATTTGCGAATGCTGTCAACGAGAGTATGGTCTTGACAACACAGTCGAGCGTCATGTCCGTTTTATAATAGTAAATTCACAATAGATAACTGTGTGTGGCGTCATTTGAAAGGGTCACTATCACGAATGTTTTGATGGTAGAGAGCCGCCTTTCGAAGACTGAATAGCCTCCCTTGCCAACTTGTCAAGACTCCCATTTGCCTCCATCTTCCATAGGCAAGTCTGATGTCTCCATCTGTCATTCGCCTTGCCACACTTACCCCTTTTCGGCGGTCAGACTAAGATCAAAGCGAATTGAAAAAAAACAAGAGGCTAATCAAATATATCTGCCACTTTTCAAATAGTGTATCGCCTCTGCCGGAATATCACGTTAAACCGCAGAGAAAGATAATCTTCCTTTCGAGCACGGACTCAAATTATGCGTATTCTTGGTTATCTGTTATAGCGCTATGGGACGGGTTGTCCTTATTTTATTAAATGGGACTTCCACGTATTGCGATGTTCGAACCTATATCAGAGGGATATAAGGCATCGTGCTGCACGCTGCTGCTCATTGCCGATTACTCAAACTATAAGGGATAACTCCTGCTTGTTTGACTAGAGTATGGCATAAGTGTGACAAGGTGTGGAATAGAGTTTCACGTCAGGACACACCCATCTTCCTATGCAAGGGTCAGCATGTCTAAGACGAGACTTCCCCATTACTATCCCTTGCTGTAATTCGAAAGGAAAAGGTGGCAAAAATTTAATTGGACTATAGTAGAAACAAGTAGACCTATCAGAAAGTCTTTTTCACATCAAAGTCTACAACAAACAAGCGTGGCGCCACTGCCAATTAACATGTCTGTGATGACGTCAGAACTCGTTAATGGGACTAAGATCGTGCATGGATATTACATATACTT
>JARDVA010134273.1:0-11032 GCA_030265315.1 Mopalia swanii | reverse complement strand
GAGTACTTTGGTTGATTTCCACGCAGGCGCGTTCAAAACATCCGGCGAACATTACACGTTTTCGTGTAATATTATTGGTTTAGGCAGAAATGTAAGTGTTTATACGTGGTTTTAATATGCGACATTTTGTCAGATGTCAACTAAACAAATTTAACTTGTACGAAATTATCAAACATAACCTAGATAGTATTATGGCATTCACTGAAAATACTGTATTTGCTTATTATTGCCTACAATGTGACTAAACCGTGAGTTAGTGCTATACCAAAAGAAAGGTACATCGGGAAGTACAGGAGACTGAGTTGAATGCGAAGCAAACTATTTACCAAGCTAATTAGATTTTTACAATTGGGGTTTAACGTCGTACTTAACGGTATTTCACTTATATGGCGACGTACCAGCCCAATGAGTGAAGGAAATCAACCCTCGACAGGAGACAATACAGACTCCACAAATAGATCGGCTTCCTGTTCCCCTTTAGCTCTGCGAGCACCAGGGCAACATGAAGCTCCCTCCAACCACCCGCCAGGGGGGGGGATATGAAATGTGAAGTGTCACGTGATAACCGCCTCCCACCTGATACTGAGTCATTCCGCATACCTGGTTATCCCAGCAAGCTGACTGATAAGCTATCGTATAGGTTTATAAACCAGGTCATCGGAGACAAATCAGCGTAGAACCTTACACATTTCGTTAATAATCTGGCTAAACGATCAAACAGTTTAGTGGCCTCTATGAAACAGGGTTCTCGAGAAAAGACTGGACGGTTTTAACGATAAAACTGGATGTCTTACACATGGATTATTAAGGATATATTTGTTAAACATGGTTTAAGTATGGCGCTGTATGATATCGCAATAATAGTGCCGCTACTGTGGGTGTGAGCTGCTTCTTTTGTGTTTATTTTTCCGGGTAGCTTGCTTTATACTTCCCCGGAATAGCACCATAAACATGGTGTGCGTAGTACAGTGGAATTTGAGCAAGCCATATGGTGTAGGACGACAGAATGACGTATACTATGAAGTAAATTTCACGTGGTTTGTGACAAATAACTGTTTTGTTTGAAGAAAGCGACCTACATATTCTTGTCTGTAAAGAATACGACAGGCACGAGAATGCATAAGTCACACCAATCTGGGGAATTTGTGTTCAGGAAGCATTTAAATTGCACCTTAGCTATTGATCTAACCGTGTCTAGAAATAGGCCTTATTTGTTCAAAAACACAATATCCATACTGGAATCGGTTGTAACTAAGCAGACCGGATTATTTTTCAACCCTCGGCCGGAAATGGGTAAGCCTAGAAAACATCTCTGGTAGGCTACCTTATATCGACGAGATTTTTGTCTTTCTTGTAGTGCAACATATATTTGTGATCAAGAAAAATAATACCTGATCTTACATGATCTAACCATATGTGAGCAGAACTGTTATTTAATTCACAAAACGGTATATTATTCGCTACATCAGGCAGAGTGATCGAACACTTCGTTGGTTTCAGTTCAAATGGTTCAATCTCAGTGCAATTGTGTTTAATTCACTTGAATGATACATACATAACAGAATGATTTTAAAGAACAGCATAAATGCAACAAACAGTGGGACATTTCTATATTTTCTTTCCACGTGCATATTATTTGTCAAGCACTATTTTCACACCTCACATTTATTATGGATAGTGATCCTGGCCGCCTGTATTCTCATGATTGTCCCGTCTTATCAGTTTCTTAATTCAAGGCAATCACCGGGGACAGTATTACAACGAAACCATCGGTATCTCTACGTCAGATATAACGGCAGACTCGGCAATCACATGTTTCAGTTCTCTTCCTTGCTGGGAATAGCTGAGAAAAATAACATGACTGCTCTCGTGCCGAAAGATACGAGCTTGTGGCAAGTGTTCAAACTCGGTTGTCCCAAACAGGAGCGGGTATATCCTAAAGGCACGAGTCTTCCACGCCAATCTAGAACTGAGTGCCGCTGTGGAAACGAGAACGAGTTGATTAACCCAAAGGTGATGTCTGATACCTCAGCTGGGATCTACCGAACTAAATATAATGATTTGCAAGCGGACACCTTGGTAGACAGTTACCTACAGTCATACAAATATTTTGAAAATATTAAAACTGACTTGGTGAATTTTCGCTTCGAGTTTCAAGACGACATTAAAAAAACAGCAGAAGACTACATTGCCGATGTTCGCAGCAAGAGAAACAGAGATAAAGTAACAGTCGTTGGCATGCATGTCCGACGTGGAGATTTTGTCAGACAGATTAGAAGAGGGTATGATGTTGCCCCAAGGCCCTACTTATATAGAGCTATGAACTACTTCACAAGAAAGTACACAAATGTTGTTTTTATTATAACCAGCAATGAAATCTACTGGTGTCAAGATAATATCGTTGGTCCGTATGATCTCCATTTTTCTCACATCAAAGACGGTGCCTTAGATATGGCTGTACTAGTAAATGCTGATCACGTGATAATTACGACCGGCTCCTTTTCTTGGTGGGCAGGGTATTTAAATAAGGGAGAAACAATATATTACCATGACTTCCCAGTGGAAGGATCTCGGCTGGCAGAACTATATGTAAAAACGGACTACTTTCCGCCATGGTGGAAAGCTCTATAGAACAGCGTTGCAGGTCATAGGGTAAAGCGTCCTATATTTAATATTTATTTGCAGGAACAAATTGTTACATCATGCAGGATGAATTGTATCTATGTGAAAGTGATTCTTAATGGAGTTGGCCCTTAGCTAAAAAGGGAGATAAAAATGTCACTCATATAACTGACAGTACCAACTGTCTCGTTGACCAATCGTTCAGTTTATTAAATATTCATACCATGCTATTGTTAGCCAATGACATATATACATGTGGCTATTCCCCCCCCCCCCCTCCCCTATGGGTACATAGTTATCCCCCCTTTCGACCACTGACCAGCCCCATTTAATTATATTATTAGATATCAATGACATAGGTGGCAAATTCGGTTATATGAGTAACACATTTATCTCCCTTTTTGACCCCTGGCCAAACCGCTCCAAACAATTTATGTTGTTCGTCTTTATGCAAGGGTGTACAAAGTGGGTTAAATGTCTTTAAGACGACATAAGATATCAACAAATAACAAATTTATATCTGTCATGATCGAGGCGAGCAAAAACATTTCAAACAAAAAACAAAACAAATATGTGAACAAAGAAGTGAATGCAGTACATCGTCCAAACATATGGGATCTCTACATAGAGACGCATACAGAGAGACCATGCGATATAACGCTGCTAATTTGCATTTTGGTCGTTCTTTTGGCACATACTCCCATAATAGCGGGAACAGTCTATCAGCGACGATCTACTGCACAACTGTCAAGTATATTTGCTTTGATAGTTCGGTTCAAATATTCGACTACTCCAAGAAATAGTCCAACGATTTGGATGTCATTTAAACTGTCAACACAAAACGTGTTCTTAATCTTGTTTATAAGTTGATTTCGAGAACGGTTTTTCGCCATTAGTTTTTGCCTCCTGTCGTTTCGCGTTGGAACGGCTTATTCCAATGACCGATAGATTTAAGGACAAACCCCAGACGGGACTGTATTAGGTTCCAAATAGCCCGATTAAGGGGTCTCAAGGTAATACACCCATGACTTTTCCTTGGTTCGCAAAGATGAGGCAGAGCTTATTTTTCATAGTATAACAATTCATGTTTAGAAAATTTACCGGGAAGGTTTTTCCAAGGTTAGATAGAAAAAAAACATATAAAACATTTTTATGGCCATTGGCCTGAACAATAAGCATGTCAGACATTTTCTTGAAAAGCCTCCTATGATATATAAACAATTAAGAGCCTTGTAACAACTTATACATTGATAAATTTCAAATAACCTCAAACAATCACCTGTTCAACAAATACGGCATACACTGTATATCTTGCAATTTACCTAAGCACTAACGTAGAAATGACTTTCTGTCAAAATATAATAGCAGTTTTCTTCAAAACTTGATAGGTTTTATAATTTGACAATGCCATTGTTGCCACATTTCTTCCGCTTTTATATTACACTAACCGTCAAACGCTTAAAATGCGAGGATTTTTTTAATGTCTAATTTATAATCTTCAGATATGTCCAGCTCTTAACACCTGAGAAAATCTGGTAAAAATATTTAAAATAGAAAACTTAATTTTAATGAGAAACGTGGACTGCAGTGATATAGTAAAGTGTGCTTTAACATTCACCTTAACTAATTTTACTACTTTTTTTGCCTCTCGGCAGTACTTAGAGAAAAAGCCGATACTCATCGGCCCTCACTGACCTTAGCTACTACACTAATTGTTTTGCACATGTTCTCCCAGTATTTACAAATTGAAAGAGCTGTTCAGGTTTGTTACATTGTTATTTTGCTTTAAACATATTTATACGAAAAGTAAAAAAAACACATTTGTATTGGCACGATTCAGGGCAAAATTTGGCCAAATTCCCTTATAGCTTAGAAGTAAAAGTGTGAAAACTAAAATAATTCATCGGCACTTACTGCCTCTTTAGACAACTGATAATGTCGGCAACGCCATCACTTTTTTAAGTTTTAAATGTTTCCAGAACCAAAAGTCTACCAAATGTTCATAAAGGTACACTATTGGCTTTATAATCATTTATTATAGGTTAAACATCCCGTGACGTTAAAGATAACACGTTTGCTGATAGCCTGTACATGACAATTAATGCGAAAAGGCGTGAGAAAAGCCAATCGTGCACCTATCTTTAATTTTAGGGTGTAATTTTATTGCTGAAAAATAGAAAAAATAATTATATTTTTCATTTTTCCCAAAATTATGTTACATAAGGGTGTACTTTTATCGCTGGAAAATAACAAAATAAAAATTTTCATTTTCCCCAAAATTATGTTATCTCGCCATCTCTTTTTAAGTTCTTCCTTTTCCCCAAAATTTACAGAGCCAAAATCCACCACAATTCAGGGTATAATTTTATTGATGGAAAAAATTACATTTTTTATTTTTTCCAACATTATGTTACTTTAGGGTATAATTGTATCGCTGGAAAATAAAAAAATACAAAATTTTCATTTTCCCAAAATTATGTTATCTCGCCATCTCTTAAGTCCTTTTTTCACAAATTTCCAGAGGCAAAATCCAACACATTTTAGGGTATAATTTTATTGCTGCAAAATAGGAAATATATCTAATTTTTAATTTTTCAAAAATTATGTTACTTCAGGGTACAATTTTATAGCTGGAAATTAGAAAACAACTATATTTTTCAAATTTATCTCGCCATCTCTTTCACAGTTTAGCCTTTATTCCAATATTTCCAGAGGCAAAATCCACCACATTTTAGGGTATAATTTTATTGCTGCATAATAGAAAAAATATCTAATTTTTCATTTTTCAAAAATTATGTTACTTCAGGGTACAATTTTATAGCTGGAAATTAGAAAACAACTATATTTTTCAAATTTATCTCGCCATCTCTTTCATAGTTTAGCCTTTATTCCAATATTTCCAGAGGCAAAATCCACCACATTTTAGGGTATGATTGTATTGATGTAAAATATAAAAATATATATTTTTCAATTTTTCCAAAAATTATGTTTCATAAGAGTATAATTTATTGCTGGAAAATAGAAAAAAATCATGTTTTTCATTTTTCACAATTATGTTACATCAGGGTGTAATTTTATCGCTTGAAAACAGAACAAAAATGTATTTTTCATTTTTCCAAAATTGTGTTATATCTGGGTATAATTTTATCAAAAAAAAATAATTATTATCGAACAAACTTATAATTTTCTATTTTCCAAAATTAAGCTATCTCGCCATCTCTTTTTTAACTTCGATCTTTATTCCAAAACTTCCAGAGCCAAAATCCACCACATTTTGGGGTATAATTTTATTGCTGCAAACAAATTACATTTTTCATTTTTCCAACCTTATGTTTCTTTAGGGTATAATTGTATCGCTGGAAAATAGGACAAAAAAATGTAAGCATAATTAAATTAAGAAATAGGTGTTTGGAGTGTTACATCCCTCACATTGCTGAATTACAATCACTTGAAAGAGAAAGGGACAGCCACTTAGCTTTTTTAATCAATAAATTATTGCTTTATTGTATGCATTTGTTGCTAATTATTTAATCACCGGCATATGCTAACAAATCATGTGGCAATAATGTAAGCTCTTGACTGATTCTGTATTCTTTGTCGGAAGTGGTGGCGAGGGCGGGGGCAAACGACAAGTCACCCTTTTCGATGATATTGTTGACCCAATTATTTCCTCACTCAAACATCTTGACCTCAATTATTCGGGCAGCCATTTGGTGATTTTAGGTAAGATACGTTTGTGTTTATGTACTACGCAGTTCATAGAAATGTCGGGCTATTAAAGAAATAAACAACATTCGTTACGACCTAAATTCGTATTATAAATGTTAAATTTGTCTCTTTTTTACAGAGAAATGCAAGTTATTTTGTCAATATTTAGACAACAGCTTCAATTGTTGACCAAATAAGCCAAAGACTAACCGTAATAACGAGGACACCGTTCTCATCATCATCTACGCTAATTCGCACATTGTGCATTGACATTTTCCTTTATTTTATTGCATCCATCCATCAGTAGAACTGGTTTTGCTGCGCGCATGTTCAAGAACAGGATGAATAGTTAGTAACTTTTAAATTTTGTTGTGTTTGGGTATGATTCAATCTAATAAAAAGCAGATCTAAAAAATGTTCACCGTGGGAGCTTTTTGGGGATCTGATTTTAATTAGATTGGGTATAATTTAATTTAATTTTGGAAAAGGATCAACGCACCATATTTTACCGGTATGTATGATTTTATGCGTCTTAGAAGGTGAATATTAACAGTATTATCGCTATTTTGGGATAAATCTGTCCAGCCAGAGAAACGAACCCATGACTCTCAGAGTCAGAGACTGAATCGCCAATAGTAAGTGCCGGCCACCTATAAGACTCAGCCAACTGGCCTTCTATTTTTACTGTATTTACTCCTGACGACTCGGAGGGTCGTGGGTTCGATTCACAGCTCGCCGGAGGATCTCAACTGGCCGAACTAGAATCTGTTCAAATTAAGAATTTGTTATCCCATAATATTCACAGAAATACTGTTCTTATCTGCATTGGCGGGTGGCTGATTGAAGCTTCATACTGTCCTGCTGCTCTTACGCTCCAATATGCGGCGGCTTTTACATATACTTACTACTCACTGTCCATTTCAGCCGCTGCATATACGATAATGTTTAGTGCGAGACAGACACCACAGAGTGCCATTGGAGACTTGATATCAAGTTGGGTTTTATAGCGCGTGTTTGGTTAGCATTTTCGTATCTAATGCCAAGCTCAAGGTTCAGCACGTCGCGGGAAATGTTGAGTTGTTGCTGTCCCCCAATCAGCGTTGGTATGAACGTTTTGTCTCGAAACGGCAGATACAGGCACATGATCGGATTTAGCCTACAGGCGTTCGACAGCGGCGTCTGGCAGAAGCCCGCTATATACTCTATGCATCAATAAACAGGTAAATGAAGGTGTATATAAATTTAAAAAAACCACGCTGTATGTTATGAGTGTATGCTGCTCTCAAATCGAAGAGAAAACAGGGATCGATCCGTTTGTAATGTATTTGTATTGCGTCATGTGATTGCGCTGTATTTTTTCGTCTTTCTTTGTTTGTTGCCAGTGGAGTCGAGGGTTGACCAATTTTACCAATAATGTAATACCGCCTAACCACTAGCTTTTTCTTCCTTTGTGCATTTCTCACATTTGGAATATTTCTATCTGCCTTGTAACCAGACGTCCTTTGGCGGGTTACAAATTAACTCGATAATTAGTATCTGGTTCAAAGGAGACTGTGAACTACGTTCCTGTACCTGCCTATTTCCGCAAACCCATCGATAATATATCTTATGGCTGTGTAAACAAAGCCATCGAGGTCAAATCAAGGTCAAACATCACCTCAACAGAGAAAACTCTATGTTTCGGAAATAGCCAGTTTGTTCATTAAGCGATATAAAACCTTAATAATATAAAACCTAGATTTGTGCTGACATTATTTATGGTCATTGTTCTTATATATTGGATGAATGAAGAGAGCAAAGTTGCTTGCCCCCCACCAGAATACGAACCCGAGATGTTTGGGTTATATATTGTTTTAATAAATGAAATGAGAACAAGTTGCTTGCCTCCACCGAGATTCGAACCCGCAACCTTTGGGTTACAGGTTCAACGTTCTATAGAATG
Organism: Mopalia swanii; assembly: GCA_030265315.1. Classification (NCBI taxonomy): domain Eukaryota; kingdom Metazoa; phylum Mollusca; class Polyplacophora; order Chitonida; family Mopaliidae; genus Mopalia; species Mopalia swanii. The sequence continues at coordinate 2,760 of JARDVA010134273.1, read as the reverse complement.
GGTTCAATATATAAAAGAGTAGCGCATACATGGGCTATTATCGCAGACATTTGTTTATACAAAATATTATAAAAAGATAACCACACAAACAACATAATTATAATAACAATCTTAAAGAAACAATATTTAAATATAGTAATTTTTTACCTGTACGATTGTCATTGTCAATGTATACTAGTAGACAAATCACAGAATATAGACAGGTCTAGAAAACACAGACCTCAAACGTAGAAACCACAAGCCACAGATTACAAACAGATAACGCCGACCAAAGAATACAGACAACTCCAGAAAACATAAGCCTCAAACATAGAAAGCCCAGACCACAGACTACAAAATTAGATAACTCAGACCACAGAAAACAGACAGGTCTAGAAAACACATACTTCAAACGCTGAAAACACAGACCACAGACTAAAAAACTAGGTAACTCCGATTACAAAATCACAAAACACAGACCTCAAACGTTAAAAACACAAATCTCAAAAGTAGAAAACACAGGCCACGGACTACAAAGCTAGATAACTCCGATCACCAAGTACAGACAGGTCTAGAAAAACACAGACCTCCAATGTAGAAAACATAGACCGGAGATTACAAAACTAGATAACTCCGATCACAGAATACAGACACGTCTAACAAACTCATCCATACAGACCTAGATTTGTATTTGATTGGAGTTTTACGTCGTACTCAAGGATATTTCACTGATATGACGATGGTTTTTCCTCTTCACACTGTTCAGTTCCTAGTCAGGACGGAAAACCTAGAGAAAACCTCGTATAAACCAGCCCCGCGATTGCCGGAGCCACATCTTGTGACGCACTCATATACCTGATGGTCGACAAACGGACTCGATCCGGTGAACGGTACATCGAAATAGAATTAGTATGCGCACACGCTATCCACTGAGCCCAGGCCACGCGCCAACAGACCTAGAAAAGACTGACAACTCTCAGGCAAAGATAACACACTCCGCATATTACATACCTTGAAAAAAACAAACTAAAGATCTCAGATCTAGGAAGGAAAGACTACTAACTACAGACCTACCAAACAAAACAAAGACCACATAATATAGATATATAGAACAAAGACCACAGACTACGGACATAGGAAAACGCAGAGTTCAGACCTAGATAACAGACCACAAAGCAAAGACCTGGTAAACAAAGACCATTACTGCAAACCTAAAAGCTGGGATTACAATATACAGAGATATGTAGCGACAAGATTTGACCTTGAATTGCCAATGAAAGCACGAACTCTCTCACGGAGCGCGGGAACTGGCGAGATACTTTACCGAAATTAAATTGATTTCACTATTTAATATTGCCTTTTTACAGATGCCATGATAAACAAAAAGACATAAGTGCATATAAACGACTATCTTTAATTCCGTATTAATTAGTATTATACCTTAGAGAGAGTGCATTTAGGTAAAAAAGGGATCTAATGTTGGACAACAAAAACCCGTCGTATTCACAGATACAAACATGGCGGCCGATTGAAGGACGAGGAGGCGATAGAGATTCTTTTGGTGCCTCAAACCGCTATGGCTGTTCTTGATTCACCCTTTCATCAATCATGTAAATCCGTCAAATATATGTTGATGCTCGTCAAGTTTAGTTCACAATTCAGATAAATGAATATTTCGATTACTTTTTCAGACTACAAAAACTGCGAAAATCCAGCAAATAGTATATTTCATTTTTTTTTTTTTTTAGTTTTGACCAAGTCATTGGTGGTGTAAATGGATTCAAATATACTTGTTGTTTCCGCCTAACTGGCATTGCATATTAATTGAGGAGAAGATTATGCTCGTTATTAAATATTCACATCCCGTATATCTTAGATACTTATACGATTTTGCAGACCTTTACAACAACCAAACATATCGTGAAGGAGCGATACTCTAATGAGATATATATCGCAATAAAAGTGCACATGTGCATTGACAACTGTCAAGCTCACCAGTCTTCCGGAATCTTTACGGAAACGGACGAATGAGAACAATACCAAGTACCTGATTTTATGTGCAATTGGACCTTGATAAGGCCGAGATTCATATCCCGGTATATTGTAATCCCAGATTTCACTTTTCTGATATGCTTGACATTCTCTTGTTTTTGTACATTTCTAAATATAGTTTATGTTGTAAACAGCTAACATGTGTCTTTATCTCCTACTTTATAAGTCTGTACAATGTTATCTGCCCATAAGTGGGTCCTTGTGACATGTGTGGTTAAAATTTAAAAAATTCTCACATATTGATCGACCATTGCAGAAGTATTAGGCAGACCAAAACACGACAACTCCGTGATGTGGAATACAAAGCCACAACGATCACATCTGCAGGTACAAAATAATGCCACGTAGCTAGTGAAGTAGACAAAGGATACATCAGTCGTCAAAACATCAGTTAAAACCACGCCCCACATCACCAACATTCGATCAACGATTTAAATCACAACATCAATACTTAGAAGAGCCTACAGGTCAGTCACAACATATGGAACAAAGGCTATTTATTTTCGATTGATCTTATAAGGAATTGCCGTCGAATAATAAAAAATCGGTACCGAGGAATCACATATTTATTTAAATAATTCATGCATTGATTTCAATATCCCCGTCTCATATCTTAAATATTCAGACAGGATTAAACCTTTGATATATAAACCATTGCAAATCTTTGTTTCCCGTTAAATTTTCTACGTAATTTTATTATCTATAAATGTTGATTTGTTATTATTTTTT
>JARDVA010134162.1:0-11033 GCA_030265315.1 Mopalia swanii | reverse complement strand
CGATGTTTATTTATAATAATAAAAACAATGATTCAGGTTTATTTTTTTCTTTCATATCATTATAGAGAATCTATTAACACCTTAAAGGACAAGACCACCCAAAAACCATGTTTTCTACATAAGTAATACATTTTCTGTCAAATGCAATACAAAAATTCTGATGTTCCTAATTAGATGAAAACTCTAGTTATCTTCCATTAAAGAGGAACACCGAAACCAATTGAATCATCCAATCCTGTGTACAGCAGACTTCTGATCACTGGTCTATCATTGGATAGTTCAAAATTGGCTGACAAACCAGGGTGCAGGAAAACTTAGCAGCACAGGATTTGATTACTCAACTGGTGTTTGTGATCCTCTTTAATGGATGATAACCAGAGTTACGATCTGGTTATGAAAATGGAAATTAATGTATTGTATTACACACACAAAGTTTACTTATTTATAGAATATGGTTTTCTGGTTGTCTTCTCCTGTAATAGCGTAACTGTTATTATTGATAGACGATGATGAGGGCACACTGGATAGTTAAACTGTGTACTGTGCTGTTTCACGTGGCCTGGCGTCTCTCTGGAACATATTGACATTTGAGCAACCCAGTATCCAGGGGCTTACCGCTGACATCCAATAACGTCAATACACACACTTGAGCATGAGGCCGTTTTATGTTATCCTCAGGACTTTGAAATTAAAGCCCAGGCATTTGTGTTCAATAAACTACCTAGGCAGAGAGAATTGATACATTAACACAAGCAAGTATCTCCTATTCGTGTCATTGCTAGACCTCATACAATTCAAGAAGTTGTTCTAGTCCTAAATAATATATTTTTGTAAGATTTCATTTTGGAGAGGGAAATGTGGCACGATTAAATTTCAATTCCACATCAAACTATAGCGTCTCGATTTCAGTTGACTGGACGGTATATTTGGTCAAGAACTGAGCGATGGAAAAAGTGGAAAGCTGAACATGTCTTTGTAAGTCATCTAGGGAGAAAGAATTACCTTTGGGTTAAGGACTCGACTAAACCGATCGATACACCAGGCAGTTAGAAATCTACTTGGGTAACTTAAACCGCTCCAGGATCCTTTGTAGTGACAGTATAGTTCCCAATACTACTCTCGCAGCAGTCTTTAACATCAAGCCAGGAATTTCCATTCTTATAACATTGAAGAACAGACGGGGGGATTTGGTGAAGGAGAAGCCTACAGTCGATCACGAAGGGAGTGTGGCTGGGTCCTGTTGACATAATGACCCGACTATCCACATCTTTTGCATTTTGATGAGAATAATATCTTTCCTATTTAATATGACCGAGATATACAAAGCCACATGTTCTGAAAGGTTCTAGCAGAGGAAGCTGTTCGATTATTAATCTAACAGAATCTACACTTATGGAAATAAATGCACTGTGTTTGAAAACAACATGTACAAAAATATATTTACAGGTTAACGAGCGCCAACAATTTTAGAATTGATGTTAAGCCAAAATAAAGTATAGATCTGAAACTTCTATCTGCTTTTAAATATTGATTTGGTTTATGTATCCAATAATTGTGTGTTTACTCATTCGAAAATTGAATTTACATTGATTGATAAAAACCGTACTACATCAGCAGTGCATTATTTTCAATACATTATTTGTTGTTTTTTGTAAACATATATTAAGTTGTCAATGACCTGTTTACAAATATGACGACGAATAAACCATACATGTATATATGTGTATAGTCATATGTTATTATAGCTCTTGTAGCGACACTGTATATGTTGCTATGAAATATAGCAGTTTGAACATGTTTTGTGTACACAGCCTCCAGTCACATCGTCATACAGCCAGTTATTTCCCAATTTTAAATACGACATATTTGTGCTAATCGAGATTTATGTCTAAAGATATAAAAATAAGCATGGTCATCATACGATTGATTTGTTCATGTGATGTCTTTTAAAGTGCTTGGATATTTACGAGCAAAATATCAAAGGCCCTGCCACACAAAACATATCATAATGCCAATTAATTTTTTAGCAGATCTCTTTGAAGACATTTCTGACAACAACTAGCAGCTTCCTTTCAATAGGTCTTCAAAAGACTCCGATTAATTGTATTACCAGTTTTTTCGACGACAACAAAAACATGCGAAAATTGTGCAAGAAAAACAAATTAGCATCAATCTGATGAAAAGCTAATTCTTTTGACGAAACTTCAAAAGCAAAAAACATATTTTTGATTATATAAATAATTGAATCATTTCAGTTTCTCCAGAATTGACGTTTGTAATTTGTATGACCAGCTTGAACAATTTAAATGAAGTAGGATTGAACTTCTTGTATGAATACGACTGTCGTTAACAGAACTGTCAAACCAGAAAGAACAAATACATTTAGTGGCATTGTATTGACAAAGCACCTTAATGATTGTCATCCATGTCGGCTTATTTAACATCATGAGGTTTAAATCTTAGGGTTATTTTTTTCATTCATTACACGACCTTTTGAAGCTAAGTGTTACAATGAATTGAAAAGTCAACCTGAAGTTGGATCGACCTAAACTGGATACATGTTTGCCCAGCGGTTAAGTTTATGTATTCGCGCAATTCCTTCATAGGGTAATCGGTGTTATACACGAAGACAACTCGAATAAGGCACAAGTATAATTTGTAGATGGTCATTGAAGCTGTAATATAAAAAACAACAAATTCTCCCAATTTTGTAAAGAAGACAAGACAAACAAACCTACACTGGAATGTATGGGATCAGCAAGTGAAAAGGGGAATTTGACTAACTATACTTGAAAGCAATCATTATTACTTTATTGTATTATTTTGTAAAAAAGAAAAAGTTTATAAAGGCAAAGTTTCATTTAAACGGTTTCTGAAGAGATTAAAACAGCACATGTCGAAATCATTTATCCATTACGACAGATTCAACACAGACACAAACAATTATCTCCATACAATGTTTAAGTTCCCATTGTATCACTGGTGTCATGCGCTGAAGGCTGAAACATATTACACTCGTATTTCAGCATTACACTTCTGCTTGAGTATAACATACGAGTCCGCTAAGTACACATATTTCGAATAGTCCCGGAATGGGCAGATTGTGGCTGTAATGGAACTTGGATGGGCCAGTAATATGTTAATATTTACTTTTGTTCATTTTCAGTTTGTTGGGAAATTCGCAGCTCGGAGAAATAATTGAAAGAAAACATTCTACAGAAAGCGGCCTCGTGTGAGGAGCGTCAAGATGTCTGGAGCTGGGGTTATTGATGAGTTCACAGTATCGTTCGCCCTCCAACTCAGGAGATTCACTTCCTAGTAGATACTTTTCTATTTTAATCCATATCTCATAGAACCATGTTCCAATTTCCACAATTGTCAGTCGAAACCAAAGCTTTGAAGTCAATCCGTTAAGCTGAATAACAGTCAATACAGTTAACGTTGGAATAGATGGGATACTTCACAGGTCAAATGTTAACGCCAAACCAACATTGGGACTGATATCAGAACTCTGTATATTACACTTAAAGGGATAGGTACGCATTAGATATATCAAAAACAGCGCCTATTCAGTCTGTGCTTTAGAATTGGACGAACCCAATAAACTCAACCGGGTGTCATTTTATTATCGGAAAGTCAGATAAAATAATAGACTTGAACTTATTTGTTAAGGCCGGTTTTTCGTCAACGCTACATCTGAAAGTTAAAAATGACATCTTCGATCAAGTCACCGAATATTTAAATTGGGCAAATCAAGCCCCTTGGGGTTTTATTCCCGCCACTTGGCATTAGCACCTGCATGTAACAAATATATATCTGTTGAATAAATATTCAACTCAATTCAATTCAACATTTGGTTATAACCATTATGAGATGTGTAAATAAGTCAATTATATTCTGCTTGAAAATCAAACAAGCACAACAATTAACCGGCTCAATATTGCAGCGAATTCAAGACCTCTGGAAAACATCGCCTCCGAAAGAAACGTTACTTATAGAAATGTAACAAAATAAAACTATAGGAATATGACAAGGAAAGCAATGATGCTTACATTAAATTCTAAAGAGTCAACAGTTTGTTTACTTGACTATCGATCAGGGAAATCCATCAAACGTCATTGTGCCAGTGGATGCATTCTTTAATAAACGTCAGCGTTCTACATCAGGCTATACTGTCGTTGCCATTGTGAACAGTTCTCCAATAGGTTAACACAACGATTATGTTTCTGAGATGCTTTTAGACAAATGGCTATAACAAATCTAAAATAGTGTCATTTTTCCAAAAACAATATGAACTGGATTTGACTTCTATGTTTTCTTCTACAATATAATCAATCAAACGGATACATTTTTTAAGGACGCGTATTCTCTACAGACTACATGGAACCATTTGCGTCGTAACAGAAACAGCAAATCCTTCCAAGAAAATAAATTCCGGCTGAAGGTAAACATTAGGATTTATTCTTATGTTGATAAGAATTGCTTGTTTAAGTTTTAGTGATAGTTCACAGATTTACATTACAGTAATCCTGTCCCAAATACTAAAGAATCCTGCCTGTATCCACAGAACGGTAACAATAATTTGTGATTGCCAACTGATCGAATTTTGTGAAAATATATTTTGTCCTTTGGTGGAGCAAATAAAAAACAGCAAAATTATTCACAATTTGGAAATTACGCCCATTATTTCTTTTTGGAAGTAGCAGACAGGGTTTCCGAGTTAAACAATGGTTGTTAAACATAAAGCAACATTATCGACGATCTCTTCGCTCGGAATGCCAATGGGGCGTGTTTGACCACCATTCCAACATGTTTTTTTCGGTCAAACTAGTTTAACCACCCGGAGTATTGTAGTGAAATAGGCGGAATTCCACGGTTTCCCAGATGACTAGGCTCATTCCAAAGTCAACCTGTACTGACGCAATAACCCTGACAGAACCACAGGGAACCAGTTTATTATACCTTGCGACTCAATATTCAGTTTGTGTCTGTGCCACATGAAACAGGCGGGATGGTTGTTCAAACAATCCGAGTAATGGAAGATATATTCACTGTCTTATACATGCACCGAAATACAGACTCACTTCTTTCTCATAATCACTTGTTCAATGATAATGGCGTATATCGTATACAGCAAGTCACAAAATATATGATAAATAGTTGATTTGCAGTTGAGAAAATCGCCCTTCCAATCAAAATATGATTGACCAAAGCCACCTCTTCGAGAAGCGACATTTTAAGCATGTGATTGTTATTTGAAACTTGCGAATTTTTCAATTTTTCCTCAATAGGTGTCTTGGGTCTACTATGTCAAATTATTTCGTGTCAATCACAAAACAATGAGAACATATTCGTACCGTCTTATCGAACAGTTAGAAGTTCATGAGACCATATATATCAACCGCATACTGAATAATATAAATGCCAGAAATAACGATTTTACTGTAATCCGCAATAAATGAAAAACGCAATAGGGTTTCAGCCAATTTGGTGTCATTTATACGAATTATACCGGGAGATTCAAGCTTGATTAATAAGAAGAAATAAATTGATTTGATCAATGTAATGATTTAGCCACTGTAATATACTAAAAAAATAAAAAAGTTCATTCAAAAGCCATTTCAATATTTGCACTGTGAAGGAACTTTCTCTTAGTATCGGTTGACAAACCATGAGACGAGTGCTGTTTTGGTGTCTGGGGACTCTTATTGTACCCAGTCAGACGATTAAATTGACCGTGCACTTCGTTTCCCGTCGCATCAGAGCACGAATTGGACAACGTGGTCCTTACATTTATACTCAAAGACTCCCAGGATGTAGGTCAATGACAGCTAATAACATGCTGTCTAATCTGTGTCAAAATGAATGATATATGAGGCTGTAAGGATTGGAAAGAAGCGAAGCGTGAATCTGAATATTGGTATTCTACAGCATTGATTAAATGGTTTGACTGGAAGCGGTAGGGAAGAATTCCTGACCAGACGGCACCGTTCTCGGGGCAAACACAGATTTCCCCTCTCATCGGTAACATAAACCTCGTCACACATGACAGTAATACAGATATAACGATTGGTACGTTGATGGGCTATGAATTGCAACATTTTAATTGGCTAAAGTGGGAACGCAAATCTAAGCTAAACCTTCAAATTAGTGTTGTCAAAAGTAAAATGTTCAGATAGAGACCATTGACCGTACGATTAAACGAAGTCCACTAAGAGCTTACCCAATGGAAGATGTAAAAATACATCGTACTCATGTTAAAAACATAAATAAAAGTATACGTTTCGAAATATTTGCAAAAAATCTAGAATTTTTGGTCATATAGTTCAAATACGTTTCCGGAAGTTGAATGCTCTTCAAAAATGAGGGTCACCTCCAAGATATATTTGAGACAAACGAAAATGTTAAAATTAACGATTTAACACTATCGATACTATTCTATTCCAGTAACACTAGGGTTGATGCACTGGTGTCTCTCATTACCAGACCAATGCAAACAGCTCTGGTCGTTTTTGTCTCGAAAAGTTTTCATATCACGTGTTTATAGAAAAAAAAACTGTGCACGGATTTCAGAAAAAATAAATCCATAAGAAAGTGGATTATGGCGACCATGTTAACCGTAATGTGACCGCAATCAGCATCTGGTTCCATATACATTTGTCGTGTTAGATATTTGCGGCCAACACTCGTCAATACTTTTGGGGGAAAAGCATTTGTAATCTGTATCGCAACAGCACAACAGATTAACCCCATTCAGTCGTGATGTCATGTTGACCAAGATCAACTTTAATTAGCAATGTTGTCCACAACTACAACGTATTAACACATTGCTCAAATTAAAACCTGAAGTTGTCAGATTACAGGCTGTTTCGACGACACACTTATTAATTATTTTAACTTAACGTACAACTGAGAGAAATCAGTGATTTAAACTATTTGTACCGACTGATCTGTAGAAAGAAGTTTGCCAGATCTAGCCATCTCATCTAAAGGGGTTCGACTTACGCGTTAATTCTGTATCGATCCCTTGTGAGCTGGTTTGAAATTCCTGATCAAAGATCGAAAGATGCTGGAAAGAATTTTCTGATAATACTGTGAAATATGTGTAATAACAACGCTTTGTTTCAAAACCCAGTAACCAAATGTTTTAGTGTGCCGTAAGAGATTTACCTTAAACAGAAAGAATTTGCACAAGTATACCCAATTAGCATCTACCTCTAATGAATGACTACATTCCCTGGCAACTGGTGGCCAAAGTGAAAGCAACTGGCTCATGCTGAACGATCGAAGAACAATATGACAATATTTGATCAACGAAGTATTACGCAATTTGCATTGACAACATTTGCGTGTACATCAGGAACTAAACACGGCCGTTATGAGATTATGAGAATACAATCAATCAAACCATTCTCACAGATGGATAAACATTGAGTTGCGCTTTATATAAAACAAGAAACCGGACTGTTCAAATCAAAATAATTCCCCCAATTCCAACGTTTATAATAAATGATGGGCTGGTTGGCCGCTTGATAAAAAGCGGATCGATTAATTGGTTTATTGTTCATTTTTGTAATGACAATTCTATAGACATACACGCCAAATGCTTTTAAAAGCACGGTTGTGAGTGTGTTACGTAATATCTATATCAATTAACTATTTCTCCAATCACCATTTGAAAACATCTATTGTCATTTCCACAACAACCCACAGCTGCCAACAACGTTTTCTTCAGCACGTCCATTTCGCATTCAATGATTTCAACAAGTTGGCCCAATGCTAGTTTTCCTTGAATCGTCCAGAACCATTACTTTGATACGGTCGAATAACCGTAACGTAACCAATTATCTAAAACATGAACTTGCGATTAGAAATATGAGAATATAATGCACTTGTCTTGTTGAATTAAGGCCTTCAGTTGGACGCGATTCAGACGATGTTTAATACATTTACATCAGCCTGATCCGTGATTCAAATTGAAATCTAACACGATATGAATGGCACTGATACTAATATAACTATACAAGAACTGTGACAGACCAAATTCAGTTTGACACCGAATTCCCGAGATCGTTTTCATCATGCAGAGAAACTATCAATGCCCCCAATGAGTAAGTTAAATTCCAATAAAACAAGCATGTAATTATAAGTTAGTAAAATAGGACTGGGTAAGAATTCAATTTTGGTGATTGAACCAGAGAGTGAGTGAATAAGTAAGTAATATTAAAATCAATCCTAAAATCCATGGAATATGTTTACTTAAGGTAACCCATGCGAACACATTTTAATGTGAACATGGAGAACCCTTAGGCACGCAAGCTCATAATTCAATGTTATCGCACACAAATGAAAGTCCTGAGGTACGGAACTGTGTCTGACCAAAGTGATTTCTGTAAGACCATGTTCGCTGTTAGCCCCAGGATATCTCGCACTGACTACAGGTTGTGTCCGAGAATTCAAATAGTTGGCGCTGTTTAACGTTCTTCCTTCACGTGACCATAGTTTAGTCGATAATAACGTTTATATCATCTCTCTTAACACTGTCGTGTCACGCTGTTCACCTCGTGTCATCGTTCCCCAGGTGCTGTCTTTCTTCACGTTGTACCCACCGACCTCCGTGGGTAAACACAGAAACAGATCTGAATTATTCACGGCCAATGTATACACATAGTTTAACAGGGTGATGGGAAGTTAGTTCAACCATCAATGAATTATTTATGTGGTAATTTGCTGTGGAGTCAACAATTTACCTTCTCAACAGGTTTTCGGTTTACACAAAATAGTGAACGATGATGTGGAAGATACAATTAATATAAATTAATGTATTTAAATTAAATAACGATGAAGGCATGTCTATGAAGTTGAAATTTTAACAAGATTCGATTGATGCACTGGCATAATTAACAGCACCGTATTACGAAATGCCCATTTCAGAAAGTTGAAACAATAATGTCAAATCTGATTGTATACTCAAAGTAATATTATTTACAACGTCTACTTTTGTATTCAACAATCTATCAATATAGAATAACTTTATCTGTCGTTTGAATAAGCCTCATCTTCATTATTACATACACTGCCACGTGACTCATATGCGTCTTGTTTGAAGGAGCTGGTGTATCGGCACATAGCGACTTTACACAGCTTTACGACCACAGCGACCACCTGGATTAATGTGACACGTCTGGCCACCATACTAGCCATAATGAATGACTACCGTAGACCATCTGGGCCCGCTGGCCATCCACGGGGAAGTCTATTCAAAAGGTCTTCGATTTACCTCTAATGACAAGGTCGTGTTACATCTACTGTATTCAATAACAGGTTGGTGTATATGTTTCAATGTAATCACGTTTGTCAAATCTTACTGTTCCATCAAATAACCCATTCGCCGAGTTGTCCTCTCCGTGATTACCACAGTATATATATCATACGCAAAAACCGTCTCTTTTAAGGCTATTGCAGTTTCATGACACACATTGCGTTTTTTTTTTGTGTGCACATTCTCTGCATTGCGCCTAGCTCGAACTATTTATTTATGTTTCCTTCTCTATTTCTGCGGTTGTTCCCATGTTATTCCCGGCTAGCTCTCCCCACAATGCTCCCTATTGTACCAGCAGCACTAATATTACCATTTCTTTGTTACCTCTAGGTATACAATAAATGGCACGTCACGTATCCAAAAACCAAATAAAAAATCTTAAAAATACAGAAGACAAAGCGAAACATTTGTTATGGAAGTTATATTTTTTATTTTGAAATAACCAGGAGATCAGACGTGCGAAATGTTCTCTTAGAACATCATTATTTTAAAGGCGGACATAAATATATTTTAATGATACAGCAATGTTAAATAGTTTAAAGAGCGGGTCCACGACTTGTATAAAACCGCAAACCACTTCATTTATCGATAAATGCATACAAAAATCCATAACATCAAACAATTCGACACATAATAGAATGTGAATGGTATGATTAAGATTACATAAATACTTTCATGAGTCGTCATTGGTCGTGTAAACTTTGGACAGTTGAAGCTTCCAAGCCTTGGTAAAGCTGTTATATACAAATGTTAATTTGTAGATAACGGTTAACGGTTAATTAATATTCGGGCAATATTATCACATCGCTTTGTACTCTGTTGAAAGGCATGTTATGTTTCATGTATTTGATACCAGAAAACCTTTACCGCTGAAATTCTCAGACTGTGTGGATGGGATTCTATTGACCAATCTCTTATAGGAGAAAATAACATTGATAATGGCAACCATGAAAGTAGATAATAATCTGGAGAACTGTGATCAATCTGATCAGGAAACTCTTGTATTTCAAACATGCAGGGCAACATAAAGCTCCTTCCCTACCGTGCGCTGATACGACATTAACTATTTTGAAACGTATGAATTTGTTATCCCAGCAATGATGTAATACGTATTTGCCCGTTGTTGAAATCAATCTTATTATGTATGTCTTCAATGTTTAAAATGCACTCCGCAATACAATTTTCAGATACAGTATAATTATGTATGAATAATTATTTTGACTTTTGTGAAATTTATAGCAGATTTCATTGAAATCGATAGTGATCTTGGGAATTCCCTTAAAATCTGATATTCGACGATTCCGGTTAAAAGTGTTAATTACTGATATCGATATAATGCGACTCTAGACAGGGGGTCTTAACGAGGAATATCGTTTTTATGTATAATTGGCTCGACAGCTTGACTGAGCTATTTAATGGAAATTACTACTTGAACGACGTCAATTTCAACATATATATATATATATATATATATATATACGACTTTTCCAGTAATACAATCTTTCCTAGGGTGGCAACCGGATCAAGGTGTTTCCCTGGAATTTTATCTTAAAGAGAATGTTGATTTATTTACTACAGCGACGACACGGATATTTACAGGTCAATAACCAGCCATCCAATGATTCGATACCTATTTGTATAGACAAAATGATACTAGAAAATAGAACTGAAATTAAAGTTTAATTTTAAAGTGAGAGAACGTTTGACTTTT
>JARDVA010134161.1:7627-18644 GCA_030265315.1 Mopalia swanii | reverse complement strand
AATAAAACGACATGACAAGCCCTTAGCTAACCAGTAACAGACAATATTATAGAAGAAACAAGTAATTTTTCAACTCGAAAAGGTATCACAGGGTAGTGGTCTAAAGAACGTTAACTCCACGTAAAGAATGTCCTTTGAGAATTAATTCATACCGTCCAGAATATACATACAAGAGAGGATCACAATTGTAATATATATATATATATAGTACACGGTCAATTGATCACATATTTACATACGGACTCTCTCGAACTGATATAGCCTTGATTATCTGTTTCTCCATAAAGGTCCTAGAGTGGCTATTTTAGTCAATGCTGATCAATGCAACGTATCGTACATGTACAATGAAACAATACTGCAGAACGGAAGCCCAGTTGAATGTGGACATGTTTTTACTGCAGTATACAGACTCGTGTATATATGCCCGTATAATGAGAATATAGCTATTTAGTACAAATAGGGAAACTGAAAAAGTTAAAATAGAACTGTTCTGTCAGCAATTTTCTACTTTTTTTGCCATGGAACAAAACTTCTGATCAATCCACTAGTTTGATTGATAGTCCGCTCTGTGCTCGTTTTATAATACTCTACGGATTCAATACACCAAATTCATATAAAGATCTTGTTCGTATTAATCCCGCTGCAGAACTACTAGGCGTGTTTTAAGAACGCTAAGAAAAACGGAAAATATGAGCGAAACGGGCCTTGTAACCAAATAGTACATGATTGTTAAAAACAGATGATTTACTGTTCTGTAAGAATAATTCGTATGGAAAGTCTGAAAAACCAATTTCGAAAACGCCAGGTTGGGCGGGCTGAAAGATTCCTCGTTTTCTTTGAGAACTTAGTTTTAAGGTTGATTTAAGAGAAGTCTTATCACGTACTAGTGCGTGTTGTGATTTTGGCAATGTGCTTGGTACACTTATCAGAGTGTTGTCCTATGGCTGTCTGTAGATCGGTGATAGCAAGACGATCAAGTCCAAACGGTTGCTCTATTTGCCCACTTACAAATGCTAATGTACACTTGGAAACTAACGAGTTTTACCCCAAAGGCGGCGAGACATATCGATCGTTCTCCGGACAATTATGACGATGAGATTCGTTTGACCTCGTGCCGACACACTGTCCACATTTCTGAAGGTACGCACAAAAGCAAAATCTGAACAGCTATCGAAATTACCCCCAACATCTAGCCTTCAAGTAATTGGTCATATACAGCTTGGCTCCTCTTAAAGATATTATCTCCAGTGCTTTGCTTCATGAGCCCCAAAAAAGCTTCAGATCCCTACACCACATAGGCATGTCTTGTGGTAGACGACAACCAGATGTTACATAGTGAACCCATATAGCCAAAGCCAACAACGATCCATAATGGGGAACTATCAATAATAAATGAGAGGCATTATTTCTATAAGAAGATATCAATAGCTCCTAACCGAAATGTATTTTGCTCTGAAAACAGTTGTGTATGGAGTGAACGAAAGGAATTCCGACACTAATGCATTCGTGGACGATTGTTATTATTTCGAAAGGAAATAAACAATAATGGTATATCGGACAATTCCTTCGCTCAAGTAGTTCTCTGCAAAACATGGACATATATTTATACTATTTATTTATGCTTGCCAAAACGAAGCTTAGTTTTTTTTAACAACAGTTTCATAATATTGAATATTTACAAAACTATATGCAGCATTTTTTCAAGGGTTATTTGATGTATTTCTATGTAGATTGTAATATTGACTTGAACCGTTGTAGTGTCATCTTACATGGGCTGTCTGCACTTGTGTCGGGGAACCGATTTTGAGGACATTGATATTGTAACCCATTTTGACGTTAAAACTCGTATTGTTGTACGCTTAAAAAATATTTTGGCTTATTGATTGCATTAGACACAAATTAACTGTTTTGTTTTTCTTAACAAATAACTGTTTATGCACCTTCTGTTGTATAGTGACGTCTCTCATGGAATCACACGATGCTATATCTAGAGAAAAAGAACTGATCCGTGATTTGATGGAAAATTATAAAAAGTTTGGAAAAAATGGAAGACCTGTGTCTAACACTTCGGATAGTATATTGGTGGAGTTTGGATTGACCCTTATCCAGATCGTTAACTTAGACGAGAAAGACCAGCTTTTGACAACAAGCGTTTGGTATAACTTTGTGAGTCTACAAATTGTTTTTTATATTCTGATGTGAATGTATCTATAATTACAAGTGCGGGTAAACACTATAACATAATGATTTTGATTATTAAAACAGACCGGTTGCCAATCGGCTGCATGCAGTCTATATCAGTACAGTGAACGATGCAACTGTTTCGTCTTTTCTTTAGCATAACCTATATGGCTTCTCAATCGATTGGAATTCTGTCCTAGAAAAAAAAACAACATTGTTACAACAATCATTCGACGACTTCGCGCAATTTGAAAATATAATTTACTGTTGATTTGGGGAATGCTGTTTATTATTAATATTCTGTCGACAGTGCCCTGAACAGAATGATGCAGGTCTAATGTCCATAATCTATAGCGAACTACATCAGCTTGGTAGTAGCTATTTTGTCCCGACCCTGATAATGACAGTTGATTCTTAAATGACGTGTCCTGTGCTTGTAATATATTTTAGAAATGGCACGATGTCTTGTTGCGATGGGATCCACAAGAGTATGACAATATATCCGAAGTAAGAGTACCATCAGACGAAATATGGAGGCCCGATGTTGTGCTGTATAACTTGTAAGTACTTGAGGATTCGGCTTTAGAACAGCTTCTCTAGTGGAGTCAATTTTTTTTGTCTGTAATACACTGTGCCATATAGCTCACGTTATACACGGCGCCATTAAACGATAATTAACACTTGATGCAGTGACGTCATTTGAGACCGTTACAATTATACCAGAATCGATTATTTTCGCCTCGGCACAAATGCATTGTACAATTTCAAAGATTGTATTTTAACGTGCGAATAAATTTACTTCAACGTTCTACGTTAAACGCGTGTTGTGTGAATCAATAGAAATTCAACACAAGTATGTTCAGACTGATTTACAGCCAATTTGCATTATGAAAGCATTCTGTATTACTCGAAACTTACTGTCCAGAAGGCTGCTGAATTCGATATATACAGTG
This sequence comes from Mopalia swanii, assembly GCA_030265315.1. Lineage (NCBI taxonomy): Eukaryota > Metazoa > Mollusca > Polyplacophora > Chitonida > Mopaliidae > Mopalia > Mopalia swanii. The sequence continues at coordinate 15,510 of JARDVA010134161.1, read as the reverse complement.
GGCTATTTAAATACCAATCTGCAGTTCATCTCTTTAACCAAACTACCCTGACAGCTGAGCCTATACATGCACACTGGTAGGATATCCGATTGTTTATGCTCATCATGGGTGCATAGCTGTTCTCTCTTTGGAAGTACACTGCGGTCACATAAGTGAAAAACCATTAAGCATGCCATAAAACACCAATCGCAAAATAAAGAATGCAGTTCTTGTACGTGGCTATTAGCATGTGAATTTGTACCGCTCTTAGTTGAGACTACTGTTCGACTGACTGGTGGACAGACTCTACACCATCCAGATATATAGGATATAAATATTCTATTATTTATATCACTAATAAACTCATAGCCATGACAAATTTCTCGATTAACTGTGATAAACCAGAAGTTCAATGAAACAAAGTGTTGTTACACTACAGTGAATGGTCACTTTTACATGTGAAGAAAATCCTTATTTTTCCTGATATATAAATAATAAAGTAAAATAAAATATGTGGTGGTGTTCTTCTTTCAGTGCCGACACCCGCCTAAAAGAACAGAGGGAAGCATTGGTTGTGTTGCAAAGTACGGGGCAGACCCTTTGGATGCCGCAGGCTATACTGAAGAGCACATGTGCCATAGATATCACTTATTTCCCATTTGACGCCCAGACTTGTAATCTAAAATTCGGCTCATGGTCTTACAATGGATATAAATTGGACATAAAGTTTCTTGGAGAAAATAGGTTTGAGATGGGATCTTATATTCCAAGTAACGAATGGGGGATTATAGAAAACACAGCTAAAAAACGGATCTATAAATATGACTGCTGTCCGGAGCCCTACCCAGATCTCTATTATACATTGAAAATCAAGCGGCGTGTGGCCTTCTACAGTTCTATCCTTATATTGCCATGCGCGCTGCTATCATTACTGACTCTTATAATATTCTGGGTGCCACCTGAATCACCAGCAAAATTACAACTTGGTAAGCACACTTTTTAAGTATTTTACTTGTGTACATTTATGTAATTCCAAATAATAAACAGAACCACCTAACCAGGGGTATACAACAAGGCAACTATGTGAACATAATCAATCGGTTTGTCTTGATTTAAAATCAGCATAAATTATTAAAGGCAAACACATTTCGTTTTCACTATTTTAACCCAGCTCAAGCAGCTGACTTCACTTCAGTCTCATCCCTGTTACATTTAGCATATATCTCGGATAAAAATTAATACCCATAAAACATTCTCATTATGTGTTGACATTAACTCTTTTCTGGAGGCTCTTAGTTTAGTATAAAGTACATCCGCCCACACGACAGGTGCAAGAAGCCATAATATTGTCAGCGGTGCCTTTTACGTTTGCCATTTTGTATTTTACTTGTCTTTAAGGACCGTTCGGAGACCGTTTAAGCCAATTTTGTTTTACTGTGTCTTTCGAATAGTGGCAGCTTCCCAAATGAGTCATTTGATCAACATCTTTTGCTCAGGATTTTCTTTTAAAGTTGGTATTTCTAAACTGGTACCAGGATGGGAACGGTATGCAAACAGTGAGATAATGGCCTAAATCGGTTTTTCATACGCGTGCTGATGATTTGGCTACCTTGGTTTATTACGTGAGAAGCAAATAGTTCATTTTACTTCATGTCACTGGCGACTCCGCTAAAGGGGAATGGTGGTTGGGAGCTACAGGGGAATGAAGGTTGGGGGCACATGTATCAGTTCTGTGCATGTTGTAAAACACACCTCATATTTCCAAACAAAATAGTTCCTTTGCCAAAAACGTACTCGGATGATTGACAAATGGACGGCAAAACACGATTATGTATGTTGATGTTTTTCCAAGATGTTAGCTCGCGGTATCGGGTATCAGTGAGCCAGTAACTAATTTCGAAAGATTCAGGACTTCCTATCTCAACTGACACTTTTTATGGCTCGGTTTTGTTTGAAAATAGCCGATACATACTTCATTTAACATGCAACGTTATCGCTTTAAAAAGACCACACTGCCAGTTACTTTTATTTCCCAATCCATTTATTCCAAAGACAAAATTCACGAATTATGTAGACTGATTGTTTATCAATAGTGATTCCTTAAATACATTTCGTAGTAGCAGAATGGAACAATTTCAACGCTTTGGTATACATGTCGAAATGGTGCGGATGTGAATTCTAACAAAACGCCATTATAGCCGTTATTTCAATCAATATTTACAAAATATTTATCATAACAGACGCAATCAGTTTATAAGATAAGTTCAGACAAATTTGTTGTGGAAATATTCAATAAATGCAGGCTTCACATTAGATTTGAAGTGTTCGTTTCAGCTGTATAAGTAGCCATTCCGCTGCTAGAGAAAGCTCTCACTAGGCTACTTTGTAAATGTTGCCTTCTGCATAATTGAATATTAAGGCATGTTGAGTGCAGAAAGAAAACACTCACAGATGTTCGGTGGACGTATTCTATCAGTCATTTATGAGGCCCTCGTAAGGCAAGCGCTAAGGGCAACTGATTAATTCTGCAGATTTCGTTCAGCCGCCTTGCATCTGCCCTGAAAACGTCTGTGTTTCTCAGTACATATCCCACAAACCCAGTGTTAATAGATAGCCGTCTTCCACGTCTCTAACACACATACGTTCATTCCGATACTTGAAAATCGGCCCAAGAAACTCAAACTAATTGAAATGCTATTCTCCGAAGACCATACATTGTGCTAAACAAATGAATCGAAAGCAATTTCTGCGAGCTAGACAAGAAATGCCAAACGCACACCCAAAGTATCTTGATTATGCACCACAGGAATCCTTGCCCATGACAAATGACCATGTTTTGTGTTTCAAACTCCCAGTCATTGTAACACGCACAATAGATGTCTGTCTGTGACTGTAACTAACAGAAACCCTTGGTGTGACCTACACAAAGCGACCCAGAATGTTTAATTAAAGTCTTGGAAAAGGGTCTTCATACATTTTCAATTTTGACCAGAAAAGCTCTATGAAAGATGAATGTGAGGTTTTCATTTCTTTATCGTTTCGAATAAGAAGTTAAGCATTTTATTGTTAAAATGGTGTTAATGTTCACAATATTGCTCAGTTGATTGTGCAATAAAGGCCCAACAAAGACTCTAGACCGTCAGGGACGTCAGGTAATACACAGTTGCACACTTGACTACGACCATTGTCAGCAGTTTAACGCACTAATGTATTGTGAAATGATTCAACGCAGTTTCTTCTTTGGTTTTATGATTGTGAAGTAACAATTATTTCTCATTTGTATGTCGTATACATATACTGAATTTATTGGCTCAGTGTATTGTATTTTACAGGAATGAACATATTTGTGGCTTTCTTTGTGTTACTTTTACTCCTATCGGACTCCACGCCAAGAGCTACCTCGTCAATACCTCTCATTGGTAAGACTGTTGTACTATCTAAACGCGTATGTGGATACAGGAGTGGATAAATGTTTTAGGGTCTAACCTCGTATCAAATGATATTACACTAGTAGCTCTGAAATAATGAGATTATAATTGCAATGGTACTTTCTAAATGTAATTGGAAACTAAGAAAACCCCAGTCCTATGCATTCCATTGTTTAAAAATTGTTTGCAAGTTAGAATTAAGACCTTAATTCAATTCCTTATTTCAGATGTATTTTTCAGAGCATTTTTTATTTTATTTATATTTTAACAGGGCACTTATTATTTTTATCTGTATTGGAAATATCACTTTAGTGCGCTAATTTTACAATTAATTTTGTCAAAAGCGTTGAGATGACAAACCATGATAATAATAATTTAAATAAATTCAATTTCATAATGTATTTTTTTTTATATGCATATTAGGGGCTTACTACTGCTTAAACATGCTGATGATAACAGTGTCGACTTTTGTGTCCTGCATCGTGGCTAATATGTTCTTCAGAGGCGTCCGTAAAAATAGAGCTCCGAAATGGCTACGTTCGGTGAGTTAAAAAAATGGCGTTAACTCGTTAAACGAATGACTATATATGGGCAAATAAACGAACTTGTCGACATCCATGGCCTTAAATATATTTGCTGATTTTGAAAGCCCATTTCAGTATTTTTAAGACTACCGTATATTACACACACTTTCACAAATAATAACACTGTAATAAGTAATTGCAACTGTCAGAAATTCGATAAGCATGATACTTGTATGTTGTACAGCGGCTTGGCATAGTGACTGATATCTATTCTGTTTAGAAAATACACATACATATTGCTTGTTCGTCTTTTATAACATTGATATGTTAGACTTCACTTGTTATCTCCATTCATTATAGTTGATGATAGATGGCGTAGCTACTGTTCTGATGTTAAGAGCTGATCTTCTGGAGAGAGACGAAGATGGCAACTTAAGAAAATGGAATGGGAAAATAACCGGCGAACCAAAGAGAAAATTCCCGGGAACCGATATTAAATACGCGAAAGTGCGTCTTCTAGACACCCCAAACGGACGTGAAATTGGGCAAAAACTCTCAATGGCTCATGAAATCATAGAATATCAACACATGAGGGAACGCGATCATCTCAGACACCTGGAAGGTGATCCCCTCAGAGCCGAAATGTTGGATGAAATACGGAGTATCCGTGAAATGGTAGAGAGGGTCAGAGACCAGAAAATCAGACGAGAAGATACCGAAAAATTTACAAGGGAATGGAGAGTAATAGCCTGTATCACAGACAGATTCTTCTTTGTCATTTATGTTATTGTAAATGCTGTTTCCCTGATTGTCATCTTTTTCACAAAGAATGGTTAATTCTGCTATTGTAATGTAAGTGTACACAGTTGTGGCTTTGGTGCTGACATAGTTCTAGGAATGCACTGTGTAATAATGACATAATATTAAAAATTATCCAAGACTGTGTCTCTAACCTATATCACTGACCTGTGTATTGCTGCATCACCGCGTTGTGACAAGGAATATGACACAAAAGGCCTCTTGTGAACTATTTGAATACTATAAGGAAAATGTGAACGTATTTGTACAATGACTAAATACATACCAAACAGTTGGTATTGGAATGCCTTCTAGATGTGTGTTGATCGCTGAAAACTGGAGCAGTGTTTTGCCTTGTTCAACTCTTTTAAACGGTTCATGGTGGTTGATAACAACAATATCTACCGAAAAGAGCTGATGGTTTATTTAGGTTTATTCCTGGAATTGTGTAACATTGGATAGAGCCGGAATGGTAAAAGCGCTTGACGAAGTTTTTGGAACATAGATCAGACAAAATAATTACTTAAAATTTGTTATATCTACACGTATTCCCATCACCGTGGTAACTATATGGTTTGTTTATTATTTACAGTTGATGTTTGGTCAATTGGTAGAATCTTATTCCCAACATCTCACAGTTACAGGATTTTCACATTCACGGATTGCATGTGTAATTTGTCTGTATCGCGAAGGGTGTTCAAATATATGCAATAATTGTCTACAATATGCAATAATATATCTTGAAACTGAACTAGTTTAATCGATTTAGTAAATCGACATAATTATACTTGCATGGCACAACTAAACTTATCGATGTATTTAAACAGTTCTATTCATAGCTTAACAAAGGAGGTATATTGGATACAATATTTGCCTTTTTATTTACTATATTTACATTTTCTCCTAACAGAATCACCACAGCTCACTGATAATATCCATCAATACCATGCATGCTTCTCAAATGTTGAAAGTAACTAAAAGTAGCCATCTAGGCCTAAATTATTCATTATTTGTATGAAATAATTTTGCTTTTATTTCTTTAAAGTGCAATGAAGATATATCTCACCTCGACATCTAATTTTATTGTTACCGTAAATTAATATCGTTTCTTGGTTCTAGCTTTTACTGTTACTAAAACTCCATTGCATGGTCACAGCAATGGTCTTGTTCGCGAATACGGGATTAGTGTACAGTCTCCAATGATGTTGTTAACAATACTTGTGTAAATGTATTTGCATGTCTGGATATTCTAAATAGATTAGCACCAAACTTCGATGTTGGTGCATAAATGGAAATTATGTCTCTCGTAGCCGTAGGCGGTGTATGAATAATACATTTCGGAGTGCGTGGAAATACTCACGAAATACGGCTCCTGGTACCCTTATAAAATATAGTTGATATTTGTCTAGCAGAGAAGTAGGCCATCAATATATATATATATATACAATTGTCACAAAACGTCCAAGGTATTATAGGATTCGGAACAAGTGGAGATATGTTCTGAAGATAGTAGTTCTCAGCTCAATTAACCATCCAGTAACAAGGCCTCGCTGATTTATTACACAATACCTGGGGGTTGAACATTAAGGTTTTATAGTGTTTATAATGACTGTGATATGAAAGATTTACAAGACGCCATACCGTGTTCGTTATTTTAATGTTTACGTTTTAAAAGGTCTAACTGGTAAGTGTTATCCCATTTCTATATAGCGCTTTGAAAAGTTAAGACTGTAATTTTCGAGTGTAGCTAAAATAACGATCGCTTGTCGATAAACCATCATATTTCCACTGAGACCCTCACGCCATCGTGCCAGCTAACGTGACGTACAAACAATTTCACTAATAGTTATATATGCAGAGGAATAACAAGCCCTGCAGAGGTGTACAAATAAACACGGACTTATTGCCAAGTAATGATTCATGTGTGATTCAAGGCCGAACAGTAAATCGTTATTTAGGTGATCATTATTTATAAGCAAGATATAACAGTTGTTGGCTAATTACTACATGTACAATTAAGTAATTATATTGTTAATATATTAGCTGTTATTACTTACTTTAACTTGCAAAGACATTATAATTTAGTTGGGTGTATCACTTGTGAAACTATATAGGCCAAGTTACTGTGTTTTGTAATACATACGGTGCAGTTTAACCAATAAATTTTCAGTAGATACATTATTTACAAGATATGTCAATTAAAAGTACAAAAGCACTGACTTTTTTGTTTTCTTTAATGTTGATCCAATGCATATATAGAGAAGTTATTTGTAATTGTGAATAAAATTGACAGCTTCGAAATGATTGTTATATTTCTAAAATATATATAAAGAAGTCAAATAGTAACGAATCATTTACCTTAACTCAATATTATTTACAATTTTGTTTGAATCTATCTCGCTTATCATTTCTGGCTAAAAATTAAGCAATGTTTTAAACGCTGCATGGACACTAAATCGCAAAACTTGTTTGCTTCTGACATTAAATTGTTTCGAAATAAATTCTTATCCATGTAAAATTACTTGTGTTGAATTTTTTTTACGGCTGCTCAAATCAATAGATATTATGTTTTATCAATCAAGCTGTAATAATGACCCCATCTTAATGTATTGGTATGCCGATCGCAATGTTAACATCTTGGAATTGGACAAATGCTGGATCACCTTTTCCTGCACATACCATAAGGGGAAATGCAAAGAGTCCTGTAGAAGACTAACACCTTGGTCGCGAACTTAATCCGCCCATGTTTCTAGAAACAAAGCCACATGTAGGACCCAGCAAATCGAACATTGACCGTTTGCTTATTCGAAACCCAATTTGCACTCTCTATACATACACATAAAGGGCACAAATATGACACATTAATATTCTGGTTTCTTTAAATTTCTGATGAAAAGTCCTTCAGGTTCATGTCAAAAAATTGCATTTGATGTTTGTTATATAATAAAGAAATACATTGATAATTATAATACCAGGGGGGGTAGCATTTTTGGCATAAAGAGATAGGGGAGAAAAGGGGATTGCGTTTTCGAAAACAAACAAAAAATACATTAAAATGTTAAACATACCCCGATACAATCAGATTCAGTCATCACACACAATTTCATTCTACAAAAGATGACGTCAGTATGGCAATGCAATTACAACCATGATA
>JARDVA010133939.1:0-11037 GCA_030265315.1 Mopalia swanii | reverse complement strand
ACCCTCGCCATATTAATAGTTAGCTCCCCCCCCCCCCTCCTACCCAATGCACGTCAAAAATTGTTCAAAGTGAATTGGCCCGCTCTCTCTCCAAATGGTATACACAGTTTAGACATTATATACAGAGCTTCCATCATTCCACTAGTTGGGCCTTTTGTTACAGTTTTGTATTATTGAAGGGCTTCAATTGTCATTTCAGTAAATGTGTGTGTGTGAATGTACTACAAGGAGCACACAAGCTTCAAAAGGCTGAAAGCAGGGGAAAATAGTCTGGCTTCTTGTCGGCAAAGCTTTTAGTTAAGTAAAGAAACTCCGGCCTTTTTAAATTAATAGACTATTACTTTACAGAAGGGCATGCTTGTAACAGAGGCTGGAAACCTATCAGGCTTTTATATTTGATGTGTACTTCAAATCTACCAAAGAATTTATCTTTCTTCAGGATTTGTTTTTTTTATATATTTATGTCATGCTGAACATGTACTTCATTTTGTTTGTGTCAAAACTGTCATTAATTTAAAACATAAAGTAGGTCATGCATTCTCAAGTAAAATATTGCAAAAAAATGTTGACGATTGTTCAGATGGTTATATTAAGCAGAATTGATACGTAAATTATAATGGGAGTATGGTTGTTGGTTCTTTATAGAATAGGATTTACCACTAATGAAAATTGGCACCAGCCATTTATAAGTGAATTAACCTTCACAATAGGAATCACATACCATAAAAACCAATCTATACTGTTAATTCTACATACATAAAATGAGCAGTACTTGCCAGTAAGAGTATATACTTTAAGAATATATACTGCCACTGTTTGTTCTACATTGTTCTGACGTCTGTACCAATAGTAGAGTGTGAGGGGAATGGCCGGCCAATTAAAGTGAAGTGGACAGGGTCTTGTGAAGGTAGACTGAGCCTTGGCTTTGTAAACTAGAAACTCTATGGTCTGTAGAATAGTTTGTACTCAGCTGTGTTTACCCACGAACTATGGTCCATTTTTATCCGTGTTTCCCTTCCCAGTGAAGATCTACGGCCAGAAGCCTGTTTAAACAGCCCTCCACCTACAAAACGAGAAAGAAATAGAAGCAAACAGAACTCAGCCTTTAATAGTCAAAAAGAGCCAGTGCCACTTGTTCAGGCTTTTCATATCAAGAAATCTTGTCGTGTGTTTTGTGAAATCTGAATTCAATGGTTCATTGATGGACCAGAGAAAGATAAAATTAGGGCATTTGAACAGCTCCTTTGAGATCTTCATCTAATGGAGTTAAAAGGGGGGAATGTGCTCAGCCTTCTCTCTTGTGTAAGATTTATAGAAAGACTAAATTTCAAATGATCTATCCAGGTGGGAAAGAACAAATTTAAACTGTCGGAGTGTATTTGAAAGTTTCTCATTTAGGACACATGTATTTTCTTCTAACATAATGCCAAATATATATATGATCACCCCTGGAAAAAATGTAAAATTTCTCGCGACCACTAATTTTCATGTTAAAAATTTCTAACCAGATTCTACATACGGCGATTATGGTTCGAAAAAAATCTTAAACATCATGTACTATAAGATTAACTTTTATGCGATAAATTCAACTTTTTTCAGTTTGACATCAATATACAAGTGGGTTTTAAAAAAATTATAATAAACAAAATTTATTTATTTTTATTTTTTAAAAATTTTTTCACCAGATGTAGGATTTCACGCGACGCATGGTTTCATGATTTTCCAGGCGTGTATATGATTTATTTATTAACTTATCTCCGGGATTTTTTGTAGAACATGAAATGATTATTCTTCATCTTGTGATTAATTTTTAGAAATATATTTTAAACTAGAGTATGGTGAGAACTCCGAATAATGCTGAACAATCCATGTTGATGTAAAAGTTTGATTAATTTAAACCATTTTCTACAGGGAGTGAATATTTCTGAATATAAATCACCCTGGCCCATACCGATTATTCTTGTTCCTCTATAGCAAACTCCCTAAACTGCAACTTTTTTAAAGGAAGATAATTGTTTTGGGCTACCTGGTACATGCATAAAAAAACACACATGTATAGACATTAGGCAGAAAACAATTTGCTAGAAAATTTATTTGAGAGCAGGCTTTTCTTATCCCTTTTCTTTGTCTGTGTTAAAATTTCCAACTCCATTCTTGTTTTGACATAATCTTGCAAGCCTCAAGTTCTTGAAAATCAATGATAAATGAATTATATACACTAGCAGTATTCAGTTTGATTTGGCAAAACATTTTCCTCTGAATGTCAAACTGGGCGAATTCATTTATACTTATAAAGATCAACTAAATGTGGGTTTCATGTTTACAATTCAGTGAAAATCAATGATTTATATTCTAATATACTTTAATCATTTTGATTTCAAGATACCTGTTCCTCTGAGCTCAGAACTGGGCAATTCATTTATACTTATATAGAGATAAGGTAGATGCTCGTATAAAGTTATGAGCATTGTTTATACAGTATAGGCCGGAACTAGCTGCTGAAGTCCGCCCCTGTTATTCTTATTGCTTACGGTGAACCGTTTTGTGTACAAGTTGTTAGCTTGAGTTAGCTTCTGTTTAAACTAACTCTATAATCGTGACACAGTAGATAACTGAATAATATGAGTGATAATAATCAAGTACCTAATACAATCAAGGGGGAATTTCCTGGCAATTCCATTACGGAAATTTCTTATTTTTGAACAAATGAGATTAAGTGATTACACATATTATAGGAATTATGAAAGTTTACCAATGAGTATAAACGGAGGGAGCTTCCTGTTGCCCTAGTGCTCACCCAGATTAGAGGCAACATGAAGTCGGTATGTTTGTAATGTCTTTGTATTAGGTCCTATATTTGTCTTTTATTTGTCCTGTCTTGTCTTGTAGTTTCCTTCACCCATTGGGCTGGCACGCTGTCATATGAGTGAAATAACTTTAATGACACTGTTGAACCCCAATCAAAGAAGCTGACAAACAAATGAATCAGTATAGATAATATACACTCTTGCTTTCTGAGACGGCTCTAATCAAGGTCAAATATATGAGTGTATTGTATCTGTTACCCTCAGTGTGTTCCTAACATAGTCATCAGGCAATTTCCAATAGAACAACATACTTTTATTGATTGTGACAATGCCTGAAACGCTTGTATGTGTGAAAGTTACTAGAAGCTTGTGGAAGATTGGGGGGTTGTACTTGAGATAAGTCAGGTTTTCTAACCTGTAGGGACTACCAGTGAAATAACATTCAGTACAAGTGGGTACATGTAGTTCAAAGGATCTTCCTGTTGCCCTGGTGCTCTCAGATTTAAGGGGCAACACAAAGCTGATTTGTTATCAAGTCTTCATTTTGTGACTTGTGATTGTCCGTCTTGTCTTTCTTTCTTGCTTGTGATGCTGAGGGTGGTTTTCTTCAGTCATTGGGCTGACACTGTCATGTGAATAAGGTAAACTTAAGTACGTTTTATAAATCCAATACAAAGAACACCAGACAGACTTTAGATAGTCACGGGTGTGTATAGGAAGAGCCCAGGTGCGACTCCAACATGATTTGTTGTTGTTGCTTAGTTTGATAGCTCAAGATTTTGTCTTGGGTGTGCTAGAAGGCCTTCAAATAACCATCACTGAACACCCTCAGTTATGAAGAGATATTTTTTAATTTTAAACCTCCATGCATCCAGTGACCAGGCTAAGGCTCACCTATGGACCGTTTTATTTGGGTGAACACACATTTTCTCTCCAGCTTATTGCCAGATTTACAGCACATCAAGATGGCCACCCACTAATACTGTTGACTTTTCTGCTGCCATTTTTTGGGCAGACTCATGTCTTGTGGCTCCCTCACCTTATTAAGTTCTCCCCAGCACTGCTGCCTTCAGATGGGGATTTTTTCCATGCCATATTTTTCTACACCGACTTCAACTCGATCCCTTCATTATATTTTACTATATCTTCAATTGGTATAGAGTTTTTGGCTAAATAGACATTTTCATAATTTGTAGCAGAACTGGCTCTGAATATTGTGTTTAACACTAATTAAGCAATCAGAAACTAACCAGCTTCTGTCATTAGAATAGTGTGTGTAAACTTGATGTTGAAAAAGATCTGAACATAATATTGTGCAACTAAATTGTTAAACGTAAAATCACCAAAACCAAAACCTGGACTTACCATAAAATTAGCAAAGCTATATTATTTTCATTTAAATAATATGTGTAAACATTATATTGTGCAATTAAATTTTACTGTAAAATTACCAAAATCAAAACCTGGAAATATAGAAAGCTATGTCACTTTAGGCAGCAGTTTTTCTTCAGAAAAAAACTGTAAACTGCTAACAAAAGAAAGTATAATCATTAATTATCTTATATAATGTAATTATGAGGTTATTTTGGAAACTTTACATGAAATGTAGAATGGTATCATAGTGCATGTTCTTGTAATGTTGAAAAAAGATAAGTGTCATAAGCTAAGAAAAGAAGAAGGGGGAGATTTCTTCTGTGTACGAGGAGAGGAGTAGATGTTATAGATGTGGGGTGTTAAGGGACTGAACATCATGATGCCCTGATGAGGTCAGTAATTGCTTAGTGTCAGTCCTTCTGCCAGTTGGGAATTCCGTGTGGCAGATTATTTCTGGTTTGTATGGAATTAATTAGGTTTGCTCTGCTAGCACTGCCCCAACTACTCCCCAAAGATAATTGAACCTCTGCTTCCACAGCGGTCTACTCCTTTAACACCATTGATTGCCTGCGTTCCCGCCCAAAGTGAACATACGGAAAGCACAGATCTCCAAGGGGTAACAGCTGAACAATCTCACTTAATTCCCCTATAGTTATGAGAAATAATTTACAGAAACCCTTCAGCCTCATTGACGTTCACAGCCCAATGTATGAATGGAAAAAAATCCAATCGTAGAGAAAACCACATCATATAAGTTCTTTAAAAATACACTGGGAGGACACAGATATACTGAATTCAAAGATTAAAGTTTAATGAATGAATATACTCTTATATTCATTCAGCAATAAAAAACTTTTAACTTGTTTTATGTGAATAGTTTAAATTGATAGATTTGCATTTTTTATTTTTTCTAAAAATATTAAATAATCTAAATCCATACGCATTCTTTAAGCGATGTTCATGTTGTATTATCTACATCTAAGCAAATATAGAGACCGTATTAAAAAATAATACAACGCTGCAAGTTTATAAAATCAACTGACTTGTTTTCCTAAGCTAGATTAATTGTCCCTCAAAATGTTAGAGAAAACATAGGCCTAGGAACGTTTATGTATTGTAAAGCTTATGTTCTTTCAACTGTTATACACATTTAGTTTGTTTGATTGGGGTTTAACGCCGTACTTAAACATTAATATATTTGTGAAAAGTATCACACTAGGACAGGGATGTCGGAAAATCAAAATTGATGAGTCATCTCATGTTCTAAACAAACTCCTGGAGACAAGTTTCTGAAGAGACCTTAATCTCAAGTTGCCATGGGCAACCTACAGACCTCTAAGCATTAATATACATTATTTCAATATTATTTGTCAACCCCTGTTAATTCTAGTTCTAAAGTTTTGCGTATAATTCATTTTTTGAAATACATAATAACGTATTCATAATCATTAAGAATTTGCATCCTATTTTCTTTGAGATGTGGATGTTGAATGTAGGAATAGTTTGTGATATTTTGACGCAGCCGTGGTGGACGTACAGTTCAAGTCTCTGTGTCTACCTCGAGTATATGAGGGAGTCACACAAGGTGACATCGGAAATCACGCATGTTTCTAATGAGGTTATACTGTATGTGAGGGCTTAGACAGAGGGGTGTCCACCCATCCTTTGGACACCCTAAATTTGTGATCTTATACTGTATCAGTATGTGAGGGCTTAGGCAGAGGGGTGTCCACCCATCCTTTGGTTACCCTAAATTCACTATTGAACAATTATTCAGATACCTTGTTTTAATAAACTTTAAATTACCATTTTGTACACCATACTTTTGATTTCTGACTAAGCCCCTGATTATATGTAATGTTTATAAGAAATTTGATGTTTATCCTGGAGTGCTCTTGAGAATGGCATTAAACACCATTCCAACAAACTAAGGACATCCTATTTTGACAAGAGAGTTATTCTGCATGTAACTCTCAGTTCTACTGCTTTCCTCAAATGCCCCTGTCTCAATGTCTCGTAAACATTTACTTGAACACTGTTTTCTTAAAGGCTGTTTTCATTTATGTATAAATTTGGCTACTTCAATAAATTTGTGAGAAAATCAGTGTGATTGATATATGATTGACTGGCCAGGTTGCTATAGCATGGACCATGTATGTAGAGTTCATTCTGAATCTCTTGTTATCTTTATTTCAGTTTTATGCTGAACACAGACAGATTTTATATTGTTTTTTTTCTGTTTATTTCAGTTGTCTGTCTCTGGTAGCCCAGTTGATCAGTTAGAACTGTTAGTGAAGGCTGGGGATCACTGTGTACTAGATGGGGTAAGTACTTATTATTATAACCCTATTTCAGGGGCAGAGCTCTGGGTGGTGTTCAAAACAGCACCTCCTTCTAGGCTCTCACCACCACCTACATGTAAGCCATTCAAGCTATGGGCTTCTTTTATTTAACAGCGGCATCAGTAGTGATTTCCTTCACCCATTTGGCTGGCATGATGTCATGTGAGTGAAGTTTTTTTTACATATAACTGGTCCTTTTCATTTATACTTAGGGATAACATTTTCTTATGTAGGACTGTCTGTTTCTAAAAGTCCCTATTGGTTTTATCTTTTTTTTTCTCTGCATCTACCTGGCCGTGGCTTAATGGTCAGAGTGTGCGCTTACTAAAGCTTACTTCGGTGTGCCGTTCACAGGATCAAGTCTGTCTGTCAACCCTCAGGTGTATGAGTGAGTCACACTATGTGGCTCCGGCAATCGCGGGGGTGGTTTTTACAAGTTTCCTTCCAGTTTTCCACCGTAAGGCAAGGAACTGTGAAGTGGACAATCCGTCTTCATATAAGTGAAATACCCTTAAGTATGACACTAAACCCCAATCAAACAAACAAACAAACTCTGCATTTACCCAGGTCTGTGCTATGGTTTCCATTAGTTTTGTGAGAAACAACTGGAGTGGTATAAAACACCAACCAAACCAACAAAGATAAAGTTGAGGGAAAATTGGCTGTATATATATTTTGCTGAATGCTTAGTCTGATCTGATTAGGATTTATAGTTCCTTTAGTTTAACTGTGGTGTCATTTTCAGCTTGTCAAAGCCAGACACCTTTGAAGGGAACAGCAAGGTAGTTTTTCAGCACCTTAGCTATTTTATTGTACCCTTACTCTGTAGCTGTTGACAGATCATGGGGAATTTATGACCTCTTCAGTGCGAAAACTGGGCTACTGTCCAACTCCGTAGAGCCGGGCAGGGCAGCCACACTCATTTACATGTAGATATCCCTCACACACTGATTTTACAAACTTTACTTACATGTTACTTACTTCTCAGGATAGAACAAGAGTAGTGTAACTCCGAAGAAAGAAAGACTCATTTTGATATAGATGTATATATTGCAGTGAATTGTTTTGTCATCCTCTTGAAGTCCTCTTTGTCATCCTCGTGAAATCCTCTTTGTCATCCTCCTGAAATCCTCTCATAAAGAACACATAAGGACATAACAATTTTGCTGCATCTTCCCTGATGTACAATAGATTGGTCTTACTTGCCATTTTGTTTTTATCCTGTCCTTGTGGATCGGAGAGAATCCCATAATTCAATCAGTGGGATTTCACAAGCTCATATCTGGTTGCCGAGCAATGAAGGCTGTACCCTCAGAGGATTAGCTCCCTTTGATATTCACTCAATTGGTCATCCCCCCGCTATAATTCCAAATTATCCATGGTTTTAAATGAGTTTTTTTGTGCGATGTTACTTTCACGCTTTAATGACCTCAGATTAGTTCATAATACTGGCGATGTAGGGAGGAGTATTTGTGGTGAATTTAACAATCAAAAGGAGCCTGGCGTCAGCCGGCGTCCATGGCTTAGTTATTAGCATGTCTGCTTACTAATCCTACTTTGATGTACCGTCCACGGGATCGAGTCCGCCTGTTGATCATCAGGTATATAAGTCTGTGGCTCCGGTTCAACGCAGGGGTGGTTTTTATGAGGTTTCCTCTCATTTTTCCTCCATATTTAAGTAAGGAACAGTGTGAAATGGACAACCCGTCGTGTATGTGAAAAACCCTTCAGTTCCATGTTAAACCCCAGTCAGAGAAATGATCAACAGTGTTAATTTGTGTATGCTTGAGGATTCCATGTTACCCAGTGATATTTTACCGTGGTAGCCTCTGGGACCCCCTAACACACTCTACTTGTCTGTTTCCAGTCTCAAACAAATTGCGGCCATATTTTGGTTCTGATCCTCTCGTAGTACATTGTACCTCACCCACCAATTATGTTTCTTGGTTTGATTGAGGCTTAACATCGTACTTAGGGGTATTTCACTCCTATCATGACAAATTTTCTACTTCTTTCTCTGTCTTATATAAAAGTGGTACGGTGTAAAAAATCCCTCTGATAGCCGGAGCCCTCTGTTGTGAATCCCTGAAATCCACTATACAGGGACACGAATCTGTGAACATCAGTCGAACAACCTGTCGTCATATAAGTGAATTAACCTTCAGTAAGACATAAAACTCCAATAAAACAAAGAAACCATGCGGTGTTTGGATGTAAATAGCTCTGTTTGAAGGGTACAAATCTGTAATCAAACAAGGAAAGAGCTGTTATTTTCACGGAGGACTCCAGGCATGGGCATCATAATGGCCTAATGGGTATTAACTCTAACTGTCTAATTGTTTTATCTGGATCTCCATGGACTGGGTTGATTAAGATAAACCAGTTAGGACTTGCTTCATGGCGCTATCAGATTACTAGACAGTCCAGTCCCATCTCTCTGAGGATTGCTGCACTTTGATATTCATTCGATTGGTCGACCCCGCTAAAATGCCAAAATAATCCACGAGTGTAAGTGTGAGGTTCCCTGGCTAATCACATCTCCCGCTTTACTGGGCCCAGACTCCATTAGTCTGTAATACTCTTGAAGTTGTTAGGTGCCCTGGAATATTGAAAATGATTTTAGTGATCAATTAACAATGATGCTCTTCGCTTGGTTACGGCTGCCACGTATCTAGCGAATGTTCCATATCAAATTTGGGGTCTGTTAATATCCGCCTGGCTGGTTCTAATTTATATTCACCACCGTCTGTCGCCGATGACAATAATATTAACAGCCATATGTGAGGCTATTGAGCTAAATGATTTTTGTGAAGACAGGCGCGCGGCCGTAGCTTAGTGGTTAGCATGTGTGCTTACTAATCCTATTTTGATTTACTATTCACGGGATCGAGTCCATCTGTTGACTATCAGGTATATGAGGGAGTCACATGCTGTGGCTTCAGCAATCGCTCTGATGGTTTTTATAAAGTTTTAATCGGACAATCCGTCGTCATATAAGTGAAATACCCTTTCAGTATAACGTTAAACCCCAATCAAACATACAAACAAAACTTTTGAGAAGACAGTTAACTGTTATCTTACTATGTTACAAGGTTTCCTCTCAGTTTTCCACCACATTTAAGTAACAAAAAGTGTGAAATGGACAACCCGTCGTCATGTAAGCTGTGAGTGAAATACCCTTCAGTGCGATGGTAAACCCCAATCAAACAATAAATCGTACTGCAAACCACAATGTTGATAGAATATGTTTATAGGTTTCCCAAATTGTTTGCGGTCTTCATCTAAATTTGTATTTTACCACTGATTTTGACAAATGTTGTCATCCGATTATCAATGAAGATCGTATTTAAAAGCAATCTCGCTATATTTTTCACAACGACACATTTATATATTTTAAAAAATCGGCAAACCAGGGAAAATGCAAATGTTAGGTTATCTCACAAAATTTTAGAGAAAGGATTTTAAGATTCTGCCAGAAAAGATTACAGCACAGGCCTGAAAACATGAATATTGTTTTTGTGTTAAATTTTGACCATAAACGTATTAAAGTATGGCAGTCACCGTCTCACAGAAGGCAGTTAGTGTGTTTTTGATAGGGATCATTAACTCAGAATGGCTAATCATTTTATCTTTGTCCTCGAGGATTAGACCGATTAATATTAACCAATCAGAACTGGGCTGGGTTACCAGGCAGTGAAGATATGCAAGTACCCCCGAGGATTAAAGCCCCTTTGATATTCCCAGGATTAAAAGACAGTAAATAATGGCCATGTCTTAATATTGAGAGTGATTTGTTCTAATCAGGGGCATTATCGGCCCACAGAGCGCAATCCTGAACGCCGGTGATTAATGCTTTATTCAAATATCTTGATCGAGTTGTAATTCATTAGCTACACACTGAGCTTTGGTCTTTTCCGATATCTTGATAAGTAATGCAATAGATTTGATAATAGCGCAGAAATTTACCTGATGTAAGATGGTGTTAATCCCCCCTGCGATTGACCGATATATAGCTCAGCGAAAAATGTGTTCACATATACCCTCCCCACCTCTGCATTAAAATTCTACCCCACTGGCAAATAAATAAATTATAAATAAGAATTGAAAAATGTTCACCTTTGCATAAATGTTGAATCTAGAAAATGGTAGTCATTTTTACGAGATGCCATATTTTATTATATAAACACCAGCGCATATTGTGACTTATTATGTCATAGTGTAGAGAAATGTTTAGGTCGGTGGAAAACATTAAATAAAAAAAATAATCATTCAAATGTAAAAATATAAATTGGGCAAAATATTTCATGACAAGTCATATTGTTGCAGTTTTATACTTTATTGTTACAGGTGCAATTCTTGATGAAAAATGTTAAAAATAAAGTTAAAAACCTATGCCTGAATTTAAAACATTTTGAAAATATTTTGGATGTAAAATCTCCTGTTTCAACTGATATCTGTCAAAGTGGCCAACACAACAACAGCATTGTAGTTAGTTGGCTTATGTTGTATTGTCT
>JARDVA010133830.1:0-11037 GCA_030265315.1 Mopalia swanii | reverse complement strand
CCCCCCCCCCCCCCCCCCCCCCCCCCCCCCCCCCCCCCCCCCCCAGCATTCCATGGCACAACCAACTGATCCATGGCACATCCCCAATAAAGTGACACAGGACATTGAGATTAGAGATTTTGTTCAACAGTCAAAAAACAAAACAAACAAAATTACCAATGTTAATGCCTCTTGTCCAATCAGAAGACCACTTTTAGAAAGAATAATAAAAATCAGAAACAGTTGACCAATCAATGGTTTGATAAATATCTCCTCTCCTGGAATCGGATTAGCTGTTAAACTGTACTCAAGATCTTCTACTTTCAAATTGTGTTTCCCCAGCAAGCCTTGAAATGTACATACAGTCTGACAGAGGTTTTCCTGAAAATGAAAAACAGACTCACTGGTTATAGGTCTAAGCCATTGTAAAACAAAAAATACGAAAATTCCAAATCAATCAATCCTGTTGTTTGCTTTTATAATGAAATACTTACAAGTACAACTGGTCATGGACAATTGTTGAACACTATCAGTGGTTCCACGTTAAATTGGAATTTCAAAATTGATGTGAATACAAAAATGTTTGCTTTATTTACATACTTATTTTATACCAGTGATCACTTGAACACACAGCATGACCTAACTGAAATATTGATGCAGCAGAGTAGCCTCTGTGTCCATATTCCAGAGAAATATGAAACATACGAACCAATCAGTGCCTGGGCATGACTCTAACAGAGATTAAAACAGCACAACAGAGGAGGTTCCGGACAATGCTGTGGAAACTCTCAACTGCATAAATCTCAGCCTACAGCATTTTGTCTCCTTACACAGAAGAGCTCCACAATGTTATGCTTAAGAGAGCAGAGCCTTCTGTGATTATGTATTCAGTTGAATAAAGCTTGATGACAACTGACTTAGTTTGTTTTGATTGATCGTCGTCTCGTGTGATACATTGAGTCGACTGTGGAACTTAAACCTGAGAGCGATACATTGAAGGAGGATCAGAAGTCTGACGTGCAGGCCATTCAACCATGGATCTGGATCAAAACTCAGGAGTTTGACTGCAGACTGGTTGCACTTTGCTTTGACATCTGATCCATGACCAAGATGAAGTTGATATTTGATAAGTGTTATAACTTCTTGACCATTCGGATTATCATAAACTGTCGGATATACATGTATCTAAGATATATTCTGCAAATCAAACCTTTGTCTTCAGATAGTTTTCCTCGTAAGTTGGCCATTTGTACCATAACATCACATCTACACATGCCTCCAGCACCTGAAAAAGTTTAAGTTTAATGTTGTACTCAAGGTGATTTCACTTGTATGACGGATTGTCTATTTCACAGTGTTCCTTCCTTAAAAGGTGGAAAACCTGATAAAAACCACCCCTGCAATTTGAGGAGCCACTAATACAGCTGAGTGTGATATACAGACTCTAACCCATGAGTGTTACATCAAATAAGGATAAATAGGCCGACATGCAAACCACTAAACTCTGTCTGTGGGCTTAGTGGTGCATTTCTCCCTTAAAGCCTAGTGCACATTTTTTAGCTATAAAACAATAAATTATTTGATACAGGCTCCCCAAACTTATGTCAGTGGCACAGAATCATATTTTACAAGAGAAAATGATTATCAAATTGTTGACCTATCAAATACTTCTTTATTTTATGTGTATTCTTGCAAAATATTTATTTCGCAAAATTCTCTTTTGGGAGTAAAAGGGGGGGGGGATTTTTACATTCAAATCTTTAATTTTTACCTACTTTTTTGTTCGCATATAGAGAGTTGACCAAACAAATATTACACCAGTCAGGAAAATGGATCAGGACTTTCCATACGTCTATCCGATTGATGAACTTGTCAGATTGGATTCTCTGTAGACTTGAGTGGATGGACTGTATGTGAGACACCAGGGAAGTTTGAGGGAGACCTGTAAACAATGACATGACTGAGCCCAATGCTTTACTGACCTCTGACATCTCAGATGACCTAACTGTATAATTTAAACCTCCTTGTTTGTTTGATTGCGGTGTAATGTTGCGATCAACTTATAGGGATAGACTGATTTTTTACCTAAACTTATTATTTATATTGCATATTTTCAAAGACATGCATCCGTATTGCACTTGCATTCGAGTAAGCATAGCCGTAAATTAGTTAATTTAACTGGCAGGACTGATGTCATTGTATCGAAAACACGTTCGGTCACCAGTGTGTTCATTTGCATCTGTAACAAGACGGTGTATATAAAGGGGTGGCCATCCAACGCAATGTTAATCTGCTGTACATCAAAATAGCTCTTTTAGTAACACATGCATTGAGTATATTTTCAGTTGACATGCGGTTTTGAAAATCAAGTGTTTAGTACCAGATGGATATGTACAAGCGGCTGTTTCTTGTTGTTGTTTCGCTTGGAGACAGAACCCTCACTTTCTTTGAAAGCATTCACCAGTACATGCAGTAGCCAGACAGCCTTGACTAGATGATATAACTACCATGTTTTTTTAACAATGACATCAGTTCCACTTTTTAAATTAACTAATTAACAGCTATACTAATTCCATTGCAAGTGAAATACAGATGGTCGAAAATCAGTGGTCTTTCCTTTTAAGCAAGGCGAAAAACAATGAGGAAATCGTATCTATTAAAACCCATGATTGGGGGAGCCACACTGTGTGTCTCACTCATATACTTCAGGTCAAATCTGTGAGCTTTGCATCGAAGAAAGATAACAGCAAAACCATGGCTGCGACGATATTAAAAGACTTTGCTAGAATCAATCTGATTTGCATGGCTTGAAAAAGTAGGGAATATGGGAATGTCATTGCTGGGAAAGTAAGAATTCTCGCAGGAAAAAAGATTTATAATCTTCTGCCTGATAGCCTGGTACAACCGTTCAGCATATAGCCATAGTCAAGTTAGGCATCTCACAGCATGTGCTACTGCACCCGCCAATCACCCAGTTCATTAGTAACAATGACATATAACTTTTGTTTATTAATCACTGTGTACGCCTGCATGTTTCCAGACTGTTATTAAGTTATGGGACCATCAGGAAGAATCTACCAGAGCATGTGTGACTTCCATGGACTGTGGTAAGGTTGTTTAACTCTTTTCCATATGCACTGCAGACCATAGACTGAGTTATCTCCCATGGCCCTTGGCTAAGAGATTGCTTCTCTGCCAGACGGCTAAAAGCAGGTCATCACAGTTCAGTCCAATACAGAAGTCAGCTGCTCTGCAGAGGAGGAGTGGTAGAGCATTTACAAACTGATAAATGATGGGGAGAAATGAAGAAAAGACCAAGAAAGAAAAATAAAGCCAGTAATCGGAGTCTGGATTTACAATCGATGATATTAATTATCAAGGATTCCGATATAAGTTTCTCGGATAGTGATGGTGATTTGTCTTTAGATGACGACTTGACTTTGGGCCAAATAATGGGGAAAATATCAAAAAAACAGCCTGATTCCTTTAAAGTTGATGCAACAACAACAACTGCAGTTCCAGGAAATTTGAAATCGGGATCGCAGGTTTCTTCATTCTCTCAGTGTGGAAATTTTTTCAGAAGAAAACGGGCCAGTAAACATATAACAGGCAGATAAACATGAATTTGTTTGTTATTTCAGTATATTTCGGTATGACATAAGTTCACCTCACCTTGCGAGCTAAATGAGCAAACAGTTTACACTAGGCCAATGTTTATCAGTCTAATATAAAGGAATTGAATGATTTACCTGTTGAAGATATCTGCAGTAAATTGATCAGAGAGCTCAGGTGAGGTGAATAGAACACGGACAAGGGAGGTAAAAACTGCAAAGAAAAGAATATAAAATGTCTGGATTAGCAAAGTTCTGTCACACTGAAATAAAGCTACTGAGTTGTATCTGAAGTCATAGCCATCACTTATTAAAAAATTTTTTTAAAAAAAGACAAACTCATTGTCACACAAGTTTTGTTGATATTCAAATAACACCTTTCAAACAAGATATCTGTTTGTTTGATTGTAAGTTCACTTAAGCGACTGCATTCCGGATCTATCGCTGTAGGAAACCAACCCTGACAGGACTGGCAACAAACAATGACAGACAGCACAATCACCAAACACAATACAAAAACATCACAAACAGACCGGCTTCATGCGGCCCCGGAGCTCTGGGAGCACCAGGAGACTGGAAACACCCTCCCAACCCTTAGCTGAACCCTTTGTTTCAGGTGTGGGTCCTACACACAACCTTCTGAGCTCCTCCCAGTAAACATTTAACTTAATATGCTTTTGACCATGAGAAAGACCTCGTTATCATGGTCGGATGCTTGTTAAAATAAACGTTTACATTGGATAGCTCATCTTTATTTGTTTGATTTATTGGGGTTTAATGTCTTACTTAAGGGTATTTTAATTATATGAAGACGGATTAACCTTTTCTCACTCTGCCCTCCTTAAATACGGTGACGGTTGTGAGGAAACTTGGTAATAATCCCCCTGTGAGTGTAGTAGCCACCTCTTGTCGGAGGTCAATAAGGGGACTGGATCATGTGAGAAGAACAATGAAGTCCCATTCCCTAATAACTGAACCAAGAATAGCTCAGAAGCAGTGTTTTCATTAATAAAATGTAAATTAATAATAATTTAGCTTTTTGTACCTGCGATTTGGAAGTTGTCCTCACTTCCCTCAGTGCAGTATGGAGAACACCTATAAATTCTACCACCTTCCAGTCCCCGTTAGTGGCTGTCAGAATTCTGTCTAATAATTGATTAACAACAGAGTATATGGGAGGATGATCTGCACAGGCTTTCCCCTGAAACATAAGAACAGTAGGGTAGTGGTGGGTAATAGTATCTTGATATCATCACTTTGTCAAATAATGGGAACTCTTGATGAGGCAGCGCACATCTCCTTGTTACTGAGTGTAGAGCTAGTCTTATATCTAAGTTGTTATGAGTGCTGAGCAAGGTTCAAGCAAGGGCTTAGGCAGACACTCGTCCAAAAAAAGTGAAGCAAAATGACCATTTTGGACACCATACTTTTGATTTCTGGCTAAGCCTCTGGGTTCAAGTTGCCTTTCCCAGTGAAGCAAGAGGATTAATCGATTGATTGGTGTTTAACACCTTGTCTAAGTGTATTTTACTTATATGACGGCTGTGTAATTCCAAAGAGTGAACACAATACAACCAGATAATGTATAATGTTTATTTATAAAAATGATCTGTAGGAAAATTAATGTTCCTCCATGGCTGGCAGCATAACTATACTTTAATTGCCCTTAGTAAGTGGGCACTATGCTTTAAAAAAGATTTCTTAAACTTTTGTTTGCTGTAGGCTCTTCCTCAATAGCATCATTGTACATGTATAATACATACACCTACAATATATTGTCAGCACTGATTTAACCAGTATATGTCAAATGATGAATCAATTATTTATTAAAATTGTCAATTCGTATGTACATGTGATTGAAACTTACAAGGTTAGACTCGAGTATCTGTTTATAGTGTTCCAGTGTTATAAACCTTGTCTCCAGCACAAACATCCTCACTATATTTAACACCTCATGATGTAAGCTGGCCACGTCGTTCAACCACAGCAGACACAGGATTCCGTACGGTAATGCTGTTATAAATCAAATACAAGATATCCATTAGTATCAGAGGTTGGCGGGCTGGTTGGTTGATTGATAAATTGGATGATGAATTGGTTGACTGATTGGTTAGTTGTTTAATTGATCGGCTGATCGATTGTTTAATTTATTCATTGACCGATTAGTTGATAGATTGATGCTTTACAGTGCTTGAGGTATTTCACCAATATGACGACAATGTGCTGCGACAGTAGGTACACTACCACCACAATTACACAAAGGTTTTCAGTTATAGCGTTACACCAACAGAGTTACATCCCCTTGCAAAATGAGGTTGCCACTTTAAGTCTGCCTATACTTTAACATTGCGGGTTGTTAGTTTTTAGGAAAATATAGCTTTATAAGTGTAACTTTTGCAAAAAAAATAATATTTTGAGCTATGGGAAAGAAAATTCATATGGTTATATTAACCGTTACCTCTTAATTTGTTATATTCCCTATACCGTCCATGTTAAAAAGCGTGGATTAGCTCTCCTTTGCCGTAATGTTATTTCACAAAGGGATGTCACTCTGTTGTCGTAGTGTTATTACTGGAAAACCCTGTATTGGACAGTGTCAGAGTTTTGGTCTGTCATATCATTAATGCTCCACCAATGATAAAGTAAGGACTGTAAGCTATTTACGTTTCAAGCACTCTGCCCTACCCCAGAGGGAAATGCCAAGAGAGTGGTTGCCATGTAAAAATGACAATACCACAAATGTTTAGTTTCTAAACGCCACAATAATAATCAAAACTGCAGTAATTCAGGTCATGTGATCTATGGTATTTCACTCCACATCCGGGTACCTCCTACAATCTTTCTAGTTCTATCATAAATAGTTTAAAACATGCCACTGTCATTACAGTCCTACGGCTGCACCCAACAGCAACACAGAATCTGGCCCTGACAGATGGGCATTCAAACCATAGAGACACAGTTTGAACGAGGTGCCCAGGGTATTGTCCTCAAAGTGATCTGAGCCTAAGTTGACTTTAATTACCATGATGACACAATACCTTCAGCGCTGGTCACCATGACGATTAAGATGAACTTAGGCTAAGAGCGCTTTGTGGAACAGGCCCGAAAGTTAAGTAGAAGTGAACAAGGCTTACATGTCCTATTACCTTCTTTTTTCGAAATTTCCGATAACTTTTTTATCAATGATGCAGATTCTTCACTATCGGGATTGGAGAGTATTTGTTCGCACAGACTTTCTGCTATGGGCAGAGTCTTAGCATCTTGGAGAAGATAAAGGATTAGGTCAGAATCAGAGGTTAAATCTGTCTTCCTCAGAGCCACATCAGAAAAATGGTCCTTACTTCGAATAA
The DNA here is from genome assembly GCA_030265315.1 of Mopalia swanii. Classification (NCBI taxonomy): domain Eukaryota; kingdom Metazoa; phylum Mollusca; class Polyplacophora; order Chitonida; family Mopaliidae; genus Mopalia; species Mopalia swanii. The sequence continues at coordinate 4,097 of JARDVA010133830.1, read as the reverse complement.
ACCTGTGTGCCTGTCGTATCATCTGAATAACAAAACATGTATTTGATGATAAAATTATTGATTGATTAGCTCCATATTTAGCAATTGTCAGTGTATCATTAAGATAACAGAGTGATGTCCCTTTGTAAAATGATGTTTTCCCATAGCTTGGAATATCAATTTGTCATAAAAGTAACATTTTACAAGTGACATCATAATAAGGACTGATCAAGAAAGGGAAATTTCAGGAAAACTCCACTGAAATCTAGACACACATACCTAGGTTTCAGACGATGTATTCAATTTGTTTGATTTAACGTCAAACTCAATGGTAATTCACTTATATGAGGAAGGATTGTCCACTTCACACTTGCTCCTTGTCAAATTACGGTGGAAACCCGAGAGGAAACCTCAAAAACACCACCCCAGTGGTTGCCAGAGCCACATCATGTGACTAACTCATATACCTGATAGTCGACAGACAGACTTGATTACATGGTACATCCAAGTAAGATTAGTAAGCATACACGCTAACCACCAAGGCATAAACGCAGCATCCTTGTATTTGGAATAAATTCTGAAAATAGCCTATTTGCCTATGGCTGCCATACAAGATTTCTTTGCTTGATTGGGGACATCACGTATATGACAGTGTAGCAGCCTAATGGGGGAAGCAAATCACCCTCGCTGTCCATGGCAACAAACAAAAGACAAGACAACTAGACTACACATCACAAACACATCACAAACAAATCGGTCTCCTGTTAAACCTTAGCTCTGAAACACTAATAAATGGAAGCTCTTTCTCAAAGGGAATTTGTAATCTGGTATGTGGGGTTTGTGGGAAATTGTTTTCGTTTTTGTCCATTGCGGTGATAACTAGTTTAAATTAATTAGAATATAAGATGTTTCTTCATAGATTAATAAAGGTCTTTAAAAATACTTAAATATATAATAATATTTATGTTTTCCGTATGAGCTGTGTCATGAAGCATGACTAACCATCAAACACAAACTTCCCAGTAGGGTACCACACATTGGCTTGACCTCAATGGGATTTTGAGCCACTCAAGTTAGCTTCTGTGGCTCGAGCTAACTTCAAGTTAGCTCATCAGTCTGTCATAATAATGATATATTCTTGAACAAGATAAACTCCTATGTCTATTGTGGTTAATGTACCTGTAGAGAATTCTGGTTGACGATTGTTGTTTGATCAAATCCCAGTAAACACAAGGGAAGACCTTCTTCTCTAGTTATTGGGACATTTATGATACTTCTCAGTTGAGACTACAACAGAAGAGTGGAAATACTGTCAAATGAATACCATGTTACATGTATGGATAGATTTGTTTTGATTATCATTGGGTACAACCTTCTTTAAGGTTATTTCGCTCATAAAATTTAATGCGAGCCCAATGGGGGAAGGGAAACCACCCGTTTGCATCAAACAAAACCAAGATACATGTAGGACAATTAGAAGATGTGAAACAAACACACTACAAAAATATCCGCTTCTTGTTAGCTCTGAGAGCACTAGGGCAACAGGTAGCCCTATCCAAGCACCCACAAATTACTGGTTTATTGCACATCTGGGGTATTTAGTTCAGTCGTTACATGCGTAGACTAATGATTACATGGTGACACAGGTTCCAACCCGGATGTCACCACACACCTTTTCAGTTCATTGATTAATGAAAGTTTGCCTTAACATATGAACTTGGTCTAGAGCACCAGGGCAACATGAAGCTACCTTCTAAACGCCAGCTGACCCTAAAGTGTACCAAAAGAAGGAGATTGAAAAAAATAAAAAAAATAATCATACAATAGCCCATGTCTTTGCTTTAGCCTCTAAAGGACTCAGAGGGTGTGTCTGGTCACAGAAACATAGAAAACAGCCAACAAGCTCATTGCAGATATCTTCATCAGATAGTAATTGTGGAATGGCACACAACCGACCCAATAAATGGCCTGTCTGCGGAAGATCTTCAAAAACTTGAGACATTTTCTGAAAATACAAAGGGAAATTGTCAAAGTGTTGAGTGCTGCTGATGTGTATGTGTAATAAGTTGTTACGTTTAAAAGTAAAGACAACTACAGTCTACTATTAACATTGATAAAGCTTATAGATAAAATGCTGGTTTTTATTTGTTTAGGAAATTCTTTTCTTTCAGTTTGGATACTATATAGCCTACTATAGAATGAGTTATATAATATTTATTTAAGCTGATATTAAGAAACAGATGACCACCTCTCTGGTCTATTTCTTCACACTAGGGTGCAACGAATTGTCAACAAGGTTTCCCATAAGCCACTGGTGAGACAGTTAAATAACTGTACATGTAGTCCTGTTAACGTGAAAGCTAGGAATTCCCCTTATGATCATGGATACCTGTGGTAGAAGCAGTGCGTCAAGTTCCGTACAAATAAGATCATTCAAATAAAGCTAATTCCAATGACAATATCGCATTTATTCCCACTACCTACCTTGTTGGCTTCCTTCATCACTTAAAAAAGATGTGTGTCAATTTTTCTCCGCAGCGCTCTTCTGTGTTTCCCGCACTGCCAGTCAAAACACATGCATGTAAATCCAGCAAGTCGAAGTAATGGCGGATTTTGATTCGAGTGACAGAATAGAGTGGAGAAAAAATGTCGCACATCTTGTTTACAAATACAATACAGTACAATCTGAATGTTTACATATAACTGCTGATAGAAGCCAAAAAGGTAGGTAGTTGGAATAAGTGTAATATTGTCATTGGAATTCGCTTTATGAGAAACAGACCTTGTACGGACCTTGGCTCTCTGGTGTGCTAGAGTGTTGTGTGAGCATCTAATAAGTAGAACAGTAGATTATGATATCTGCTTATTCCAATATTGACAGAAGTGTGCAACGTTTAGGTGAGTTCAAGATTTATTTCTTATGGAACTCATTCAGTTCAATGTTTCAAGCATGTATTTTGAAAATATGACTGAATGAGCAAGATCAAAGGGCATAATCGTGGAGATGTAAGTGTCTCGGAAATGCATCTGTGTAGCTGGTTATAAGATCAATATACAGATCCCAATTATTTTGACTGTCGTCGCTGGTACCATAGCCAAATCGTGTAGTCGCTCTGCAAAGAATTTAAATGAAGGCGATTTCACTTGTAAATAAAGGCTATTGGCTCAATACAGGTATTTATAAATAAGTAAATTTCAGAGTAATACAGTCATGTGATATTTGTTTTATATCTCCACATGTGGGATACAGCTTTCCTATGCTCTGATTGGTCACTTTCTGTTCATTGACACAGTTCAATGAAAAGCTACAACCTACAGACTATTGTATTTTACAACTTGCAAATGGCGTCTGCACTGTTCAAAATTACCATGTCTGTCTTGAAGTTTGGCAATCACACTACAAATGATCCATAAAGGTGTTCGTGTGATAAAATCATCATCTAATTTATGACCAGAGATTAAATACTTCTATCATCTTCCATCTCTCTTTCCATCCATTCAAACTTTTGTGCTGAAAGAGTACAACGTTTGTCATGACCACCGACATATTATCACTTATATAACGTTTTATATGTAGGTCAGTGAAGATGAGTGACGTAATGAAACTTCCGAGCCAGCCTACTTTCAAATTGAGGAGGTGACAAAAGTCTGCAGTGTGGCAGATTTGGCCACACTAGTGCTTTTTTATCCCGATTTCTTGACAAAATTTGTTCAGATTACCATAATAGACGATGCAAATGAAAGCGTATTCTTTATTGATTACTTTGGACCGTCTGTGGTGATTTTATTTTGGAAATATATGTGATTTCAAGGACACAGGAGCTGCAAATAAACTCCCAAGTAAGTTATAGACAAAGGGTCTGCCATAACTGCGAATTGACGTTAGTCTGTATGCATATACGAATTCTCAGTTATACCAGGACTAGAGAGATACAGGGCCACTTTCACGAAATGTCGTATGACAATAAAATATCGTACAATATTTTTACTCTATAGTTTAGCATAGTGTAATTTTATCGTACGATATTTATTTGTCGTACAACATTTTGTGAAAGTGGCCCCAGATCGTTGCATCTATAGCCTAGTGGTACCAGAGAATGATCTAAATTCAGTCTTTC
>JARDVA010133608.1:0-11044 GCA_030265315.1 Mopalia swanii | reverse complement strand
GGCTGATCTACCTATTCCATATTGAACGTGTGCAAGTGGACACTTCAATATGATTCCTTTGGTTAATCTGAGCATAAATAAATTCTTTCAAAAATGCTCACGAAAGAAAACACATTCCAATCTGACTGAGTTTGGATTTCTGTATGCCAGATTACTAATGGATATTATCCTATTCTAAAGCCAAAAGATTGCACAATAGTAAACATAAATCCCGGCTTTCCTGCGCAGTTCCGTGTTCAGATATGGTCAACTTATTAACAACGTTGTAATAGATTCGGCTTCTATCTACCTTTGCAATCAAAGATTTAGTTCTTTTTGTTGATCATTAAGATGTTAAAACCTACTAGACTAGACTTCGGGGGAAAGTTTAGGCGTGTTATGTTGTTCTCACACATGTGAACATCGGTACCTGCGGGATTACTTCAATTTCACACCAAGCTAATTATAAGTCATTAAAAACTTATAAAATCAGCATCAATGTTTCAGTTTGGTAAAACATAAAATACCATACGGAGCTAAGAGCCGTTAATTTTTTTACTGTTTTACGTATCCTCGTTTTTAATTCAATATTTATGCTATAACATATCTTAAATGGACTTCAAACCAGTTGGATTCCCAATAATCGATCGTTATACGCTTAGTTAAACGTTGGCCACTAAGCATAAAACCAAATGTGTGTGTTAACCTAGACATTGATTTGACTATGGATAAAATACTCCTTTCATATCGCTTTACAGCACTGCAATATCAAATTATTGCTTTAATCCGAATCCCAACTTAACCGGATACCTTTGAAGTACGCATGTCGTGTGGCAACATTGACGTCAATTCGCGGTTGCTAACTAGCACGAGTTGTTAGAAGTTGAAATCATGTTGAATCAAAAATATGCGATGATAAGTGAAGACAACAGGGGAAAATGACGGGACATTTAGCTTTGATCTGGGAGAATAACCTTCCCTTCGCCTGTACCCCACCTACCCACAACTGTGACCTTCAATATTAGTGCACATATAGCAAGGTTTGGGAATATTATCCAATGGAGTAATACATATCATTTTAAACTCAATGATCTCATTCCCTGCATTTCTTTAATCCACGATTATTAAATTGGCCTATTATATCTGAGAGCACTAGGGAAACAAGATATTCCATTCAAAGGCCGGATCAACACTGGTAACAAACATTGCAAATATATTTACCATTCCCCCCCTAATGCGTTGCTTTGAGAAGACGTATGTCATTTACTGTTCACGACAAAGCAAACTATCCATATCCTTTCCTTCAGATACATAAATTAGAAGACAACAAGAACAAAAGTGGTAGATTGAAAATTATTCCAAACAACATGTTATTACCAAAATGAATTGAATACCAAGGTTTCAAGAACTAAAGTGCTAATCTTACATAGAAACATACATCTTGGCCAGTCTCCACTAGTAACGGTTGCACATGTATATCGCTACAACAAACTCGGGCAGTGTACATTCTGCAATAGGATGAACATTAATAAACTTTTGTCCAATCTGTTTTTTATTGTTTTAATACAAAGGTTTTATCAAATTGGCGGCTATACAAGAAAACCAGAGCCACAAGTGTTTATTCTACTAGTCAGCCGAATATTGAAAGAGTGTTAAAATCTCACTCGGATGGAGTCTTGATTTAGGTAATTATCGATTTTCACAAGGACTTTATGTGAGTTATTAAGGTCAGTTAAAAAAGCACAAATCGCGACATTGTGTGACTGAACCGATTTGCGCAAACCAACGCACGCAAGGTTTTTATTGAATAAGGTGCCATTCGAAAGTTCTGTGTTTGTTCTTTTTCAAACAGATAGATATTAATACAAAGACAGTACTGGAATTGTTAACAATACGAAACATCATTTATAAAAAATTTAGAGTTATCTCAAACGTACGTTGTACATAAATATTTGATTAATGAGTACCGAAATCTGGTTTAATGGGCCATCATTGAGCTCAAAAGATTCAGATCGATCCATAAAAACATTTTAGGATGGGAAACCCCTTCGAGGGTCAAAATTGTCCTTTTTTATTTCTTTATTAGAACATTCTGTTTTTTGTCCTGTATTTATTGAAAAATTTCCAGTTAAAAGTCATTTAATTTTAAAAGTTTGAAAGTTCGATTTACGCCCGGGCAAGTGTATACTATACGGCTGGATTTAATTAAATTGTCAACTCTGTTTTCTCTAAAACTCTTCGAGGTACACCTGTGAAATTCGACATGCTTATTAGTGACAGAATAATCTAGTAAAAGGTATCTCAATTTGTTTATTTCTTTTAATTAATTGTGAAAATTGGACTTTCTGCATTAAAAGATAAATAATTAAAAAAAATAATCCGAATTTAAAACTATTGAGATATTGTTTTCTAGATTATTATGCCATTGATTCTATGTGTATATTCTGCTTAATAAATGGGTTGTTACTATTGGAAAAGTAGAATTACTCAGTTGCACATATGAAAGACAATGTAAAGAGATATTTCCTTTGTCTTTGGTATCTTATAAAAACAATTTCCATTATACATTGTCAATGTTTTTGTTGTAAACACTAGCTTTGTGAAATCTCGCAACATGTTAAATCGATCGTATTGCCACGGTAGATAGACAGAATCTGTATATCATATTCCAGACAGAGTTAAACGTTGTCTTGTGAAAAAAACATTACATCAGAGAGTAAATTATCAAAGTGATTTATTGCGACCTGATTTAACCTTAATTGATAAAACGTGTAAGTTTCTGTGGTCTTGATCATTACTTCCAACCCTTTATAGCGAATTATTCCCAATGTATAGAACAAAGTGAATTTCCAATAACCATTCGTCAAATCCCAAAGCCAGAAATAACGCAAATATATGTTTGGTTGGTTGGTTCGTTGTTTGGTTTCATTGGCGCATGCAGCCTCACGGGGCTATTCGCGCTATAGCTGCATGTTAATAATAAGATAAGTTACATCACGAAATTATCGTGTTTTTGGTCTGCAAAGTATATTTGCCAATTGCAGCATGAATTCTGCTCCTATACTTATCTGGATTTAAAAGATTTTCCAGATTGAACTGAGTCACACCCAAGTGACGTAAACATCTTTACATATTTTCACGAAGTGGGACGTAGGTGTTCAAATATATGTTTGGTAACTTGATTACTCATTTAAGCTCTATAATGCTATTCCTACTGATAGAGGTTTAAACAGCTGTCAAAAGGCCAAAAATCGGATAAATATAATTAGACATTCGATTGCCCCAGAGTAGGTGTGGTCTTTTAAAGTGCGTAGCCTACTACACACGTCAAGAATTGGTGGCGCCCCAGAGTAGGTGTGGTCTTTTAAAGTGCGTAGCCTACTATACACGTCAAGAATTGGTGGCGCCCCAGAGTAGGTGTGGTCTTTTAAAGTGCGTAGCCTAGTATACACGTCAAGAATTGGTGGCGCCCCAGAGTAGGTGTGGTCTTTTAAAGTGCGTAGCCTACTATACACGTCAAGAATTGGTGGCGCCCCAGAGTAGGTGTGGTCTTTTAAAGTGCGTAGCCTAGTATACACGCCAAGAATTGGTGGCGCCCCAGAGGTATGGTTACTAAAGAGTATGGAGCACGGGACATTGGAATCCCGACTGAGACCTTTTGTGATGTGGACAACCAAGTAATCAGGCAACAAATGTTTCAATTACGATGAGAAATGTCTCAATATGAAATCATCCTCAGCATAATAAAATGAAAACACTAAACATAAACTATAAAAAGTAACCAACATTTTCCATCTTCAACGGTAAAGTAAAGCTACACGAGGTAGGATTTCAGAAGCTTCGATTAGTAAGCTAACACAATTTGGTGAAATGGAATTATGACTTTTACATGCTGTAACGGATCGCTTTGAATGCATATTGCCGTAAAACCAATCATGTATATCTCTTACGAAAACTGTGATAGTGCAGATGTTACGTTTTTTGACTTTGTCCAGCAATAAAGGCAACGAGCTTGTCTTATAAACGTACTCACGCTGAGGCCTGACAATTACACTGTTCCATTGCTTAATTATAAAAATGCACATGGTCACAACATATCATGAGATGTCAGGCTGTTGCAGTAGTCTGATATACATGTTTAAAAGGAAAGATAACAAAAATACAGTCATACTCCAGTCATCAAGTTGTTCATTAAACTTAAATTTGACATTTTTAATAGGATTCTTCGCTTTCCATTGGAAGCCACATAAATGTTGACGCTGTATTTACGAAGTGTGGTGGACTATATATGCCATGTTCATTTTATATTTATATTTTCTATCCGATTAAATGACCCAATTTACTCCAACGTAGTACAAATTAGTACAATTAGTACAAAAAGGAAACTGTGCAAAAAAACAATTGTAATATAGAGCTCAACGAGGCTGCTCTGCATATATCACAGCCCAAAATAAAAAAAACATTTGTAATAATCATGTAGAGTTTGCTATGTTTTCGGTGTTAACTGATCGTTTATCAGCATAATATTCACATGTTAAGCTATCAAACTACTAGTGAAACAATAATGGTTCGGGATGGAGTAGGGATAATTCCATTATTTTTAGCCCGCCCACAACACGTCGTCACCACAGGACTGCACGAGAAACTGCCATGCTTAAGATCGATCGCGGTTAATAAACTAGGATTATCTTGGAGCATTTTAAGCCCCTAGTGTCACTGGCAAGCTTCAAGTTCATTATACATGACAGAGATTTTACTAAAGGTCTCTATATCGTACTGGATGATAGTTTTCATTCTGATCAATAGTGGTTATTTGTCAGGCTATTTGTTCTCATTATTTAGGTCAAATCGGATATACTAATCACGACATTGGCTGAGAGAGCTGATTTCCGTTAGTACACAGGCAGAGGGATTATTGACTTAACCACAGAACCGGAAGTTCTGCAATCCTTTTATAAGGTCACCAGAAATAAAATTCAGTTGTAACGGAACAACACAAGCCAGTTATGCACATGACAAAGAATATATGAAAATGAATTGATAAATTACAAATTCTGGAAAACGAAAACTTACTTTTTAAGCAAAAGACAGTTCTGACTATCGGTGAACCTTAAAATAAATGACTGTAACTTTCTTTTTTCCAAAACGTTTAGTGTGATTTTTTGATGCTGCTTAATTAACAATGTTGTCTACAGATAGCATATGCGGTTGTTTGCTGTGTTGCATGTGCACGAGGGGTGTCATGATGTACGGTCACTCATAACTCCTGCCATTAGGGACCAGTTCCTACTGAAAAAAGATCAGAAACATACGTCTTTCAGCAAATAATGCATTTGTCTTGTATATAACTTGATAACTGTTTGTAATGTCTTTCCTCCCTTTGGTATACGACTGGAATCCTGTAAATGAAGGCTCCAGGATCCAATTGTTGACAGATGTAACTACTGCGATATAAACGGATGACATACTAGTAACATATTTTGTTGTGACGTGTATTCTACATATAAAATTAATATAACATTCTTTGTTTTCATTTGTCTTGCTTGTCTTTGTTTCAATCTATTGTTACGCAGTTTAATATGAACACATGTGTGGTTTTTGAAGGCTTGTTCTGTTTTCATATTGTATTATATAAGATCACATGTGAGCTCTTTATCTGTATTTATCATAAAGGTCATCAAGGTCATGCAAAAATAATTTACATTTAATACTATTTTGAAGATCTGAGCAAAAGACACAATTTACATATAAACAGTTCTCATTCAAAGCGTTATTAATTAAGATTCGTGTACCTCGTTGTTGTGGTTTTTATCATTGACACAAAATGCTTTGGCAATTGGGTCAAATATTTATCTTTATGTTACATGCATACAATCTAGAGAGCAGGAGTAATTTAATTAGAGTTTATTATATAATACTAAATTTACTGTCTGGATCAATAGAAATACACTATCAAGTTGTGTAATGATTGTTTAAAAAGTAAAATCTATCTTATGGTATCCGTGATGACCAGGAACTGTACTGACTAAATTAAAGACTGTCTTAATGTTTTATGTCTACATAGCATGACAGCATAACAGTATATGCATGCTTTTTACATTCCGAAGAACACGTATATCGTCTGTGACCCATGCAAGCAGTTGCAATAAAATATTCTTAACCCATAAATGAACATGTTGGTAACCGAAAGGTTATTAACCCATCATTTAAACCGTGGTACTCCATTACACCAAGATGCTGGTAATGCATAAAAAAGCGATGGACTGCAAAGCCCATGAATAAATACGTTTTAACGCAAACAAGTAAGGCATTATTAACCATTATAAGCCAAGACGTCGTGAATTCATAAATAAAGACATTGAAAACCTATAAACCAAGGCGTTGTAAACTCACAACACATTACGTCGTTAAACAAATACCAAGACGTTGAAAACCCATAACATAAGACGTCGTGAATCCATAAACGAAGGCGTTACAAAACCAACATAAGACATTGTAAACACATGAGCCAAGGCGATGCTCAAGGACAAGATCACACAAAAACCGTGTTTTCTACATAAGTTAAACATTTTCTGCCAAATGCAATACAAAAATTCTGATGTTCCTGTACAGCAGACTTCGCTGATCTATCATTGGATAGTTCAAAATTTTCTGACCAACCAGAGTGCAGGAAAACTTAGCAGCACAGGATTTGATGACTCAACTGGTGCTTGTGGTCCTCTTTAACAGATGATAATCAGAGTTACGAGCAGGTTATGAAAATGGAAATTAATTTATTGTATTACACACAAAAAGTTTTACTTATTTATAGAATATGGTCTTTGGGTGGTCTTCTCCTTTGACTCACAACACATTACATTGTGAACCCATAAACTAAAGCGTTGAAAAAACACGAAATAAGACGTAAATCCATTAACCCAGAAGTTGGAAAACCATAACACACGACGCTGTTAACCAATAAATCAAGGCGCTGGAAAACCAACAGCAGAACTTTTTAAGCCAAAAATACAGACATTTTAAACGAATGCGCTGTAAACTAACCCTTATAATGGATTTTGCTTCAAGTACACCTTTGAATTGGCGATAAACAATTCCTTGCGTCAATTTGCGACTTGTTTTAACACGCCTTAATTGATAGTGTGTATCAAAAGGACGAAAGGGTTGTGAAGCGTATTAAGGCTATGTCAGGATAAAATATGATACCTGAGTTTGAACAAAGCCATTTGCGATATAGTGCACATGTAATATTCATAAAATCTGAAATTAGATATGAAGCATGTACAAACGCTTCATGAGATAGCATGCCACAGAGGAGGAGTTAACATAGTATATTCATGTTGACAGAATCCACGATTCACACAAACACTATAGTCATGCTTGTTCTCATTCCACCAGTTTACACGCCGATAGGTGTTCCGTATCTCTTCCTTTAGATGTCTGTGAGTACTTGCCATGCCTCACCCACGTTGTTGAAATTGTGCTTCTATAGGGCCGCTAACCGTTATGGATTTCGCGGCCCATGCCTCACCCACCCTATAGTTACGGTCGTTTATACAGATCCCCAGTAATCATAGGGCCGGGAGCCGGGTTTATATGACCCCAGTGGGGTCTGTATAACTTAATTCGCTACTGGAATGGAATCCATTGCTCTTAGAATAAAATAATATTGATATATGGCATCTCTGCTGAAAATGATTCATTGGTAACATGTACTATATAAAGGACAGTCATTTAAGATTCCAAGGATCCGTCTGGACCTGTTTAGAACAAGTCATCATACTTATCATTCTAAAGCCCAATATATCTATAAGTGATAACCAATTAAAGTAGGTAGCTAATTTAGAGCTTGAAATTAGCACTCTTTATTTGCTATTATTCCAAAGCATACACTTGAGCGGTCACAAAACTCCCTGGAGTGATTTTGTTTGTCCTGAAACTGTTTTTTGTGATACACAATTAGGGATCGATCAGCTCCGTACGATAGAGTATTGTGAGCGTGTTCCTAGGCGTAAATGTAAAACGTCTGTTTTCAAAGATGACAAGCTGCCGTTATAGTCGATCGATTGTGTCACGTTAAGAGTTGAACGGAAGGCCGACTATAGCTGCTAAAAGGCAGCCGCCATTGCCCTGTTTATTACCAGACTACTGAAAGGTAGATCCTACGTAAAGTTTTGAAGTAACTCACTGCTGACCCGAAATCAATTTGAAACTATCGATTAAAACCAATCAATAACTGCTACAAAAGGACAGCCGGTGTTGACGGTAGCGCTATAGCAAGCAAAATGAGAAAATTATACCGTTGAGTGTGGAGTACCTCAGATAATTATAGCTGAATAAGCTAATTTAGGTGTTACACAGTGTTAATTTACAGTTTATTTAGTCAATTTGTCCCGGTTTGGTTGTTCCCATTCTAAATTTTAATAATCTTAGGTACGCTATATTTTATACTTAGACACGCCCTTTGTAAATAAACTATATAGCTGCATTAGTTTCTTCTGTTATCAAAAATAAAGTTGTATTTTTGATAACTCTTTTAGTTTAAACGAATACCTTTCTCCACATTTGACGAGCTGAGACATTCGAAAGGAAGGAAGGACCCTTTTCAGGCGTCGCATCAATAACAGTCACGACACACCTCGCGATGGGGTGGGTGCGTGAGAGCTTCCTGGTGCTCTCAGAACTTAAGGATAACAACAAGATTGATTTATTGGTGTTTTACACCGTGCCTAAGGCTAGTTCGCTTATATGACAACGGTGTATTCCAAAAACAATTGACACTAGCACAACCATACAATTTCAGACTGTTGGAATCCGTGTTAATCTGCTACCTTCCAACAAACTACACTTAGACAGAGGGCGTGATAACAAGAAGCTAAATGGCGCATGCATATTTAGCAGTAACCAGACATTTTATCAGTCAAATCAGTTTTAACAAATACCATGCCACAACCACTATGTCTATAACTGGTTGATAAAACATCTGCTCTTACCCATCGGTGACAATGCTGACAGGTGCCCGTGGGGTGGGGCTGCTGCAGGAGGTCGCTGATATTACAGGTGCCCGTGGGGTGGGGCTGCTGTAGGAGGTCGTTGATATTACAGGTGCCCGTGGGGTGGGGCTGCAGGCGGTCGCTGATATTTATTGTTATTAACCATATATAACAGGTGTTTTTCAAAGAGGCCTACATTTTATGTTAAAATAACAGACTTACATTATGCCTAATAAAACAAATTATATCTTTGATTTCCAGACATTTGTCTTTAGTTTACAAATGAATTAAATAAATAAAAAATGCCTGTGCTAGCGAATGCGCTGAGGTCGCGCATTTAGTTAAACCGCTAACTCACCGATCAATATTATTCATTAATCCAGTTTTCTTGGGTCGCCATAAATTTTATTATAGAACTACCGATACCCACTGCTTGTGTTTGTTTTCCGATGAGAGGGCTGGGGATGCGTAAGGTTAATGATACGTTAACTCGACGAACCACATTTTGTCTGGAGTGTTAAACTGCTTAAACTGTGAAGACCAATTTGTCGATTTGGTCGAAAGGGGTTTGGAAAATCCTGCGTAACGTAAATGTTCACGGAAGATAAGAGTTCAAACTATATAAGAATAGGTTGCCTCATAGCCTGTTTGTAACTTGTACTGCATTTAATATTGTATCAACCGTAAAGCACATTTCGCATTTCTCTCTTGAGATTCAGAATTAAAGCTATTAGTTAGGGTTATATACTACAGTATAGATTGTATCAACAGTCGGTGGGTAAATATAATAACAACCATCTGGATTACTTCTAAACGATCGCCAGCCTCTCCTTACACTGAACTATACACGTTAAACAGTTTTCGGTTTACAGAAAAATCATTGCAAGGTATTAACCTTGACGTATGTTTGTAGATTAATCAAAGAAACTAATTAATACAGCTGACATCAAATTTATGAGTTTATTTATAGTAATGTTTTGCGGTCAAATAATTATCAGTTTACTCGCGAAATAAATTTGACCTTTTCTCGTCACATTGCTAATATAATATATTATCCGTTATCAACAACTGTTACATACCAGTACATATTGTTAACGGTACATGCTATTTTATTTGACAGTAGCTTAATAGAAAGGTGCTGGGCAGATGTTTTGGCAGGAGGTATTCTATTTATATTTATATTAGCGGGTCTATGTAACATCAAAACCTATCGTTTAATTGGCTTAATTTTAGTCGATCGTCTATTCCCAGATTCGGTTTACATCGCCTTAAACTTTATATCCGCGCCTTTAAAAAAATATAAATCTAAATATGAGAGGTAACCAATATGTTTCATCAAGTACGGGACTTTGTTATTCCAATATCGAAATGCTGATAGTTTTCTAATAAGAATATCTCTTAAAGGGAAAGACCAACGATTTTAGACCTAAACTTATTACTTTTAATGAATATTTTCACAGACAAACAACTGTAACTCACTTGCAATTGATTAAGCATAACCGTTAATTATTTAATTTAAAACACGGAAGTGACGTCCGCGTTCACAAAACTAAATGGTCACTTCTGTGGCTGTTTGCTTGTGGCTTGTGGCTGGTTGTTGTTGCTGTTTCGCTTTTGTGTGAGAGGGCCAACAGAATTACAACAAAGCACTGAAAGCAGTGGTATTGAACTCGTGTGTTTTTTAACAAAGCAGAACTGTTTTACTTGATAATTTACAGCACACTGCGGTGGCTGTAGTTGGGCACACATGGCGATAGTGTGACTATATCTAATTACAACCCTTAGCAGTCGTACTCTCTGATTGACTATAACGGAATCAAATATTTATAAAGCCTCAAATTAATCAGGGACAACGAGGAGATTAGAACACCAGCGAAACTTGTGTTGAAAACAGGCCTTACTCAACATATAATTTTCATGGTATGTGAAATGGCATGCCAGGACGCGAGTGTTTGAGGAAAACTTGTTTAAACGTGTATTATTTGAACTATATTGCAACCCAAGGTCACACGGAATCATACGCGGCTCAGGCCCCTGTCACCGAATGTATGTATTATTAAGACAAACTACACGTG
>JARDVA010133387.1:0-11046 GCA_030265315.1 Mopalia swanii | reverse complement strand
TGTGTCACGTGATCGAAGTGTTAACGTGTCGAAAGGTGGTGGCGTGATTGAAAGGGCAATCCACCTACACGTTACACCGACCTGCTTGACGCCGCCTTTGACGGAATCGGGTGATCGTCGGTGGTATCGACAGTCAATGGCAAGCGGATTACAGAGTACAAGGCTTATCACCGCAGTATTGGACGAGCACCGACCCAGGTCACGGTGGATCAGCAAGACATCATCTGCCAGCGTTTTTACAGACCGAATACGACACCCCTGAATCAAGCTCATTTTCTAGTGGGGGATCAAGTCCGTATCAGTAACTCAAAGGCCTGTTTGAAAAGGCCTATTTACCGAATTGGAGCTTTTTCGCATCAAACAACGTCACCCGCGCCTGGTCAAGTATATTTTAGAAGACTTGAACGGCGAGGCGTTGGGCCGGTACGTTATACGAGGTTAAATTACAACACGTCACCACCAAAACCGACGATTACTGTCAGGTGGAAGCGGTACTGAAAACGGAAAAACGCCGGGATAAGACCTTCCATTGGGTCCACTGCGAGTATCAATGTGCGGATTCCTGCAAACGCTTGAGACCTATTTAAATACCCCACCCCTACACGACAGTTAGTCCCTGGACAACCCTCTCTGACTTGTCGACCTCTTGATCGAGAATGTATGGACCGACAACACTGGTGGACTAAGAACCCAATTGCCACACAACCTGTCAGTGTGGTATGTATTGCCGTACTCTCATTAGGGCTGTGGGCGGGCGCCCTCAGTTTAGACGTGGTCTGGCTTACCGCTAGATTCAACAGAACAAACCCCTTCGATCGTGTCTACGCGACGTGTTTAAGCGGACCAATCTCAGCAGGCGCTCCAACCTCACCGTGCTCCACTCCTTCAACCTCTAGGGACTCCCACGAGCACCCCGTTCCACGACAACCCGGTCACCAGCACCGCCACCCTTGTCACCAGGGTCACTGACACCCCCGTCACCAGCACAGCTACCCATAGCTCGACACCACCCCATCGACATCACCCTCATCGACGAGGTCCGTGACGAGGTCTGTGACGAGGTGAGCTCAAGCCTGATGACCCTCATCCCTACGACGACTACCACTAGCAAGGATACACATTTTCAACACCCGTTCACAGCCCTCATGGCGGCCCGTGAGGACGAGATGTTTAACGTGATCCTGCCAAGCAACAGTTCCATAAGATTTATTACAATCTAATAACTAGTTAATGATATTGCCTGTAATAGCTTTATATGTGTGTAAGCTTGGTGACAACTATACATTATGTACTTACTCACAAATATAGCTTACTGTTAACGGGGTTTACTCTCAGCATGAAAATGTCAGTAATACTCTGATGGAGTACTCTTTTGTGTATAAGCTTTGTGGCAACTATACATTATATATACTTACCCGCAAATATACTATACTGTTAACGGGATTTACTCTCCGCGTGAAAATGTCTGGAATACTCTGATGGAGTATTCTTTTTAGGTAAGCTTTATGGCAACTATAAATTAGATTTTCACTCATAAATATAGTCTACAGTTAACGGGGTTTAGTCTCCGCACGGAAATGTCTGTAATACCCTGATTGAGTATTCTGTTAGGTAAGCTTTGTGGCAACTATACGTTATATATTCACTCACAAATATAGCCTACTGTTAACGGGTTTACTCTCCGCATGAAACTGTCTGGAATACTTTGTATTAATTGTACTACTCTGTCATAATCATGTATGTTAGAATTCTGATGAGCATTAGCTCAACGAAATAAACTTCAATCAATCAATTAATGGGAATGTTTCCCAACAATACGGTCACCCATTACACGACTCAACTCCACAGGCTATCCGATTGACGGGTGAATGGAATGCGGTATAGTGAATATCCAGTACCTCCCACGCGTGGTCCAACATCCAAAATGACGACGTGTACATTGACATTATTCAGATGAGTCGTCGATCCACGGAATGTATGCATCGACTCACGTTACCTGCATGGTACTATTCGTCACCCAAGGCGCTGGCCTAAGGTTTGAACAAGTTATTGAAACACAGGCATCTCTCCACGCTGCCCGACATCAAAGACGCCTTGACCTTGACTTTGATGAACCGCGTCAGGTGTTTCAAATCATGTTCCATAAGAAGGTTCAGTTTGGGCTAAATCAGCGACTGGTGCGGTTGATGGGGGTGGAGTTCGACTACATCGTCACCATACCGGCTGATGATCCGCACGAAGGGGTACCGAACCGGGCTGATGAACTCGATATCTTTACTGCGACCAGATAGAACCGCGCGTGGTCTGTTGCGGGTCGTGAGCATCGTGCATGAGCATCGATCATCGCAACAACGGAGTGCAGATGAGTGCAGATGAGCCATGAATTTCAACATATTCAATACCTCCCGGTGCAGAAGAAAGAGTTCACCACGGTGGAAATCGATATAAGAGACGACTACGGGCGCTTGGTCCCAATCCCCCGTGGTAAGGTGATCGTGAAACTACAGTTTCGACAGAAGTGGAAACATTTCACCTAACACGATGACGGCTCGACAACAAGCCTACCTCAACTACAACACACGGCAAGCCAGTGGCGATGGGTTAAACGTCTTCAGTGGGAGTGTCCACTGTGTGTGCACGGTGTGGGAAACATCTTAAGCAGTGTTTTAAACTGGTCAAACTGCTAGGCCTGCAAGGTACCAAAAGCGGTCGCTCGACGGGTGTTAAACACTGGTCTGAACGCTGTACAGGATGTGGTCCAGTGCGAACCTATCAAACGCGCCATGAAACACTATGCGACGGAAGCCGCCCAACAGCTTACACCCAACCCAAACGCCAAGGGTTTCCACCAAGCCAAAGACCCCGACGCCCACCGGGACGCTCCACACCTCAGACCCGGCGGGGTATAAAAGGTCGGTTGACATGTCCCGGCGTCAGTCGGGCACGACCATCCCCGAGACCCTCCCGACGGAATCAACTAGATATCTTCAGCTAAAAAAAAGCATGCCGTCTGTACAATCACTGACGTGTGATGTGATGAACAGTGAGTTTGATTTCTGGGCCCCGCGACCGACCCAGGTCAGTGTGGCAATCGGTGTGAAACGTACAACCCCGTCACCTGCATCAGCGATGGCGGTCCAGTCTAATCCTGCATTACCAACGCTGACACTGTACCAGTAACCAATAACTTGTTGCACGTCAAAGCGAAAATCGCCAAGGGAGAAGGTAGGGATATGGTAGAGAGGGATCAAGTCGCCCCCCACGAACCTGTGGCTATATAGTCTATGGCAGCAGGTCGGTGTTAGCTTGAGCGATAAGTTGGTTAGTGCCTCTACCCTTACCGAGCGTACATCGTAACCTAACTCTCGTACGTCCGCGAGGCGAAAAACTCCCAACTGGCCAGTTCTCAGGTACAAAGACACGGCGGCTCTGTTCAACAGCAACATTGGTGAGAACCAATGATTTGTCCATCGAATGAAGCACACGCAGAAAGTCGGTTGATCGACATGCTCGGCCGTGCCCACATGAACATTGGATTACAAGACCGGTATCTCCTCAACCACGTCACCGTGAGAGTGCGACTCACCCGTGCTGAAGCTTACTCACCAATCAAGAACAGCCCGATTATAAAGTCGTTCTCCACGACGACCCAATGCTCGTTCGCAAGGTACAAATCAGCCCACCGCTGCAACTCGCCCATGTCAAGGTCTTGGAAAAAGTCCCGGCCCAATACCCTATTCGATGCTTGCTCACCAAGTACTTCGCAGTCCACCAAGGACAAACAGTCGTCAACGAACAAAATTTGTTCCTTGGTGTACTGCCGAAACGTCTCATTTTCTTCGTGGAGGACAACACAGCCTTCGAACGTACTTACATCAAAAACTCCTTTCATTTTTAACACATGAACTTGAACATGGACCTGGCGCTCCACTTGAACGGTTGTCAAATTCCCTCACAACCCCACACAACTCGTTTCGACGACAACTTGTACGTGCGGTCGTACTTCAACTTGTTCTCAGGTGTGGGGAAAGCCTTCCGAGACGACGGGAACGACATCTCCCGCCACGAGTTTCAAGGTAGCTACACCTTGTTCTGTTTCGACCTGTCCGCCAAATTACACAGGGACGCTTAGTTTATCCCCATTCAGCAAGGCGATCTCCGCCTGGAGATGAAGTTCCGGACCACACTTCCCAAGACGATCAACATGATTTGTTACGCGGAATTCGACAACGTGACTGAAGTGAATCGTAACCGGCAGATCCTTTGTGACTTTCAGGTCTAAACCACACCAAAGACAGAGAAGAGAAAAAGACCCCACGATGAACACCAGGGTTTGGATCTCAGACCTCAATTGAATTTTGTAAAAACAAAAAATGTTTGTTTGTTTGTTTGATTGGGGTTTACCGTCGTACTAAAGGGTATTTCACTTATATGACGACTTGCCAGCCCAATGGGTGAAGGAAACCATCCTCGACATCAAACGGAAGACAAAACGGGACAAATACAGATCGGCTTTCTGTTCCCCTTTAGCTCTGAGAGCTCCAGAGCAACATGAAGCTCCCTCCAACCACACGCAAAACGAAAAATGGATGCAAGTGTTGTTGTTGTTCAAAAAAATTATAAACAATGGGTAATCATCAAAAACGCTGTGTGTTCGAGTTTGTGTCTTGTTAAAGCTAGACTTCAACGGTGTGTGCGTGTGTTTTGGTGGGGTGGTTGGGTGTGATGTCTGGTGCTAGATTGTCATTACATGACAAAAAGCCCCTTACGTAAGACTTGGGTGGTTTTCAAAAGAACCGTTGAGCGTGGTGGTAAAGATGAGCGAAGAAGGTCGCTAGCGGTGGTGGAAGAAGGTCGCTGGTGGGTGGTAGAAGGACGCTGGTGGTGATCCTTCGCGTAGAAGGTCTCCTGCCACAGTTGGTACCCAAGGCACTCATCTGGGTGTGCAGCTCGTAGCGGTTCATCTCCATGGTTATGTTGGTACGGCTCACACCTTTGCAGGAGAAGTTATAACCCCCGGCACCGGAGCAACAGTAGGTCTCCTCTCCACTCCATTATTCCTTGAACAGCTCTGGCGTTCGCATGTCGAAGTCGTCGTGGTCACGCCGTGGTAGCCATTGGTCGCGCTCAGCTTCGTACGTTTGACGCTGTTCCGGTTTGACAAGGGATTCCTAAACGGTGTGTGCTACCGCTATGTAGGCCGAATCGGTGCCCATCTCGCAGTCACTGCGGTCGAAGAACTTGTCCTTGAAGTCGTAATAGAACTCCAACATGCGTTGTTTACGGTACTGGTAGACCATGCACTCGATTTGTATGGGTAGATTGTATTTGATGATCTTCTTGGCGGTATTTACTTCAAATATATCGTCGTTGATGACACACGTCTCTCGAAAATAGGGTGAATTGATTTCCTTTTCAAAGGGCTTGAGTCACATGGTCGGCAAACGGTTTGAAGCACGTGCTGGGCCGGTACTGCATCACTTGGTAGATATGTGTCCTCACGAGAGACGGTGGATCGGGTACGTGTAGGTCACACTCCACAAAACTAAACAGGTGATTGGCACGGACAGCGTCAAACAGATGTTGCTGCGGGGACATTGGCGTTGACACTGGCGTTCATCGGCATATAACGATCGATCCATGCGGCTCTAAGGGCTGTAGGTAGACTTCGCTGCCAAAACAGGCCGGGTACGGGAAACACAAAGCATCGTGGGATATAGAGATGTCTTCCTCTATTAAATTGTGGAATATAGTAAGAGTGTTGTGAAAGGCATCACCTGGGTATCGCTTCTTAATCGAGACGTCACATTTTATCTCGTGACGGTGGAGATTAAATGAGCGCTAAAAGTTCTGACCGCACTGTTGGCACTGGTATTGGTGTGCGTAGAGGCTACTGTCCTTCACATAGCTGAAGCATCGTTGGTAAAGGTTGAGCGTCATCATGGATGTGTGCTGATCCAACGATTGACGTAGGCAGACCACGTGTCGATCCTCATCCTCGAGCGTAAGTTCGTAGACGGCAATGTTGAGGTGGAATAACGTCTCCCCACGGTCGGCGAGTGAGGGTGACCCCGTGAAAGTGTTGGAAGTCCTTCCAGGTGAGGCCATCTCAGTGGCAGTCCTTTGTCATTTTCCCCTGGAAACCTTGTTTGGCTGACCAGCTGGACAGGGTTTTGTGTCCCAACGGTAGTACCCTAGAGACTGTCTTCCTAGCTTGACTAGTTAGCGCAGCTTGAGGGATTACCGTTTCGGACACCGGCCTGTAGTCCTTTTCGTTGTTTCTTTGTGGTTTCGTCACATAATTACACTTTACATAACGCACTCAGCACAGACAAAATTTTGAAAATACATTGTAGATATTTATAAAGTTTGAAGTTCTATACGTTCTTCTTCCACTCGTTCACTGTACATTCCTTTTATACCAAGGCAGACTTGGTGGTTCCATCTTTTCCCGGCGCTCATCGTGGTATAGTCAGCCAGGCACTCAACAGTCGGCCAAAAGGCTGACCCTACTTCCAAAGGCCTTTTTCGGGCCATCCAAATCTTACGAAAAATGTTTCCAACAATTTGCAACGGCAATGTTACACAAGACCCCATACACAGATAAGGACTCATTTTTAAATTACCATGTCATACAACAACAACACACATGTTTGTCATGTCATTCAACTACGACTCGAGCTGCTCACTCTATACTACTAACTGAGCACTTTGTCACTTTTTCATACAGTACTAGCCAACACCTTCAACAATGATGAAAATACGTTACGCTCTTAATATACCTTAGTGTTGCATATCACTCATATGAATCGCTGCTATAGCGTTGAATTTAACGAGCTCACACTGCTTCTTTAACAGAAGTACTTTAATGTGATATAATTTTATATTTCTAAGAGCTTTTCAAAGTTTGCGTTCAGGACCGACAAAAGTTGTCCCTCGATCGGACGTTACAGCTACTCGACTAGTCCTCTAATGCCTCTGAAACGTATTTATATAGAAATCGGTGATCAAAGAGTTGACGGTCTCCATGTGAACTGCGTGGAGATGACAGTCATGTAAATAATGCTGAATCCCGTTTAATTTCTTTACAACCTTCCCGGATTGGCCACGATTCAGATATCGATCGCCGCATCTGTATTCATCTTACACAGTTACCAACATAATCAGACACGGCAGGACTGCATCAAATGATCCAAATCTCACTGGCTCTTATCTGATAAGTTGTTATAGCACGCTGATTATAATTCACCATCATGCCTCCGTGGACGAATCGCCGGATGTTTCTCCTCAAAGGTAAACGTCCGCCTAACCGTACAATACAATTGTGATCCAAAACTGATCAAACCCGTACAGATAACGGATATTCCTGAGTGAATGTTTTCTATTTCTGGCAGTACAACGATCATATTATTGGATATGTTACACCTTTGGACATCAACAGAGTGGTTTCTTATTCAAAAGGCCCAACCCGGTATAGTTTAAAATAGAAATACAACAGACCATAAGGGGATGGTACAAATGAAAGACCACAGTCAAGGAGGGACCTATCTGATGACGTTATGATAAGATTATTTTTAGGTTTACAATATTTGTATCTAAGCCGAAATTGGGCGGGAGGCCAAGGGGGGATGCAATGCCTTCACCCAAATAAATCCAAATGTTTAAGCCAATGTAGATATAAACTATTTGCTGTATCCTCAGCCCAATGAACTCTGTCAGGACCGACTGTGAATTTTTACCTAAGAATTTTTGGAATAATGTTTATAATGTAATAAACTTTATTTGAATTGGCAGCTGCAGGGTTAAAGGGGCAGAAACCTAAACCATTTTTTTTATCACATATTTAAAAGACAAACATCTGTATTTCATTTGCATTCGAGTAAGCCTAGACGTAATTAGTTAATTTAGCAGGCGGGACTGACGTGTTTGTTCGAAAACACACCAGTGTGTTCGTTTACTTATGAATGCATTGGAGTGTATGTATTGGAGGGCATCTGTAACAACACGGCACATACACAAGCTTGGTCATTCAAACGCAATATAAGTACATTGTATAATATCAAAATAACTCTTTGAGTAACACATACGTTTAACATGTTATTAGCAGACAGGCGGTTATAAAAACTCCGGTTTTAAGTACAAGGTAGATATGTACAAGCGGTTGTTTATTGTTTCTGTTTAGCTTGGGCACGGAGCCCTCACTTTCGGTTGATGTGAAAGCATCCACCAGCGCAGGCAATTTTACATCCACGACTAATTAACGGCTATGCTTATTCAATTGCAAGGGCAATACAGATGCTTGTCTTTTAAAATATACAATAAAAATAATAAGTTTAGGTCGAAAACCTTTTTTATTTCTTGTCAAGGCCGAAATTTTGGATGATGATAGCAAGAGCAATACAGATGGTTGTCTTTAAAAATATGCAATAAAAATAATAAGGTCGAAAAACAGTTGCATTTCTTGTCAAGGCCGAAATTTTGGATGATGACTGCAACTCCACAAAATATAAAACAGATTTAGGAAAAGCTTGTCTTAAAGCTTTCATCATATTCCGCAATTGTGAATTGGGCTAAGAAGTATCCTATTTGTTTATCACAACATTTAGCATAAGGATTTCCGGTTGAGGACCTTTATATGTTTTAACCAGTTTCTGGAAAAGAGTTGAAATTTGCATCTGGGTAGCATGCTACTTGCATATCAGGGTGAGGGTCCTAATTGATTCGGTAAAGATTGGAAGCCCCTAATAATAGAATTTTGTTGTTTTTTGTTTTTTACGTCGGAATTTCATAAAAAGTATGATTTTCTGTCTTCCAATATTTTATCCTTTTTTTCTTTTTAGCTTTTGGTGAGGATCTTAGGGCATCAGAATAGGAACGGGCAGGGCTTATTGGTTGGAGGAAGGGCCAGACTGGGATGATGGGGAAAGACTCGATGGTGGACTAATGAGTACAAAAATACACCAGTGACTTACAAGCAGGCACACAGTGTGGTATTGTCTGATTCCATTTCCCGGATGATAAACAGGTCATACTACTGGAACCATTTATCACAAAGCCTGGGTTACATATGAAAGTCACAACAGTGCCAAGTGTTGGTAACATGGAGTTCTTTATCAATTGCCCATTCTTTGGTTGATCTGGGAATTCGCAATCCTTATCACCTGAGAAAAAGAAATCAACAAAACCTTATTGTTTACCAGTATTTTCTGCGGAATCTACATCAAAATTTACCTTAAACAAAAATGCTCCTTTATGCTCACCATTAAAAATACTCAACCGAATTAATATAATTCAACATGGATCTTCGTCAAATTTGTACTGAAAATATTGATACTTCAACATAAGAACAGTACAGGTGCAGGTACATCGCGGTGGGACTGCCTTGGTGGGAATATCATCTGCCGCATGAAAGTACTGTCAACTCGGTGCAAACTGTTTGTGATGTTGTTGCACAGAACTAGTGTCTTGTCAAAACACGATGTTTTGTCTGTGTGGGTCTCAGAATTATCGTGTTGAGGCGGCGTCCATAACATGGATCCAAGAGCGTGCGAACCATTTAACAAATCTGACCCGGGTAGCAATAAATACTCACGGATACATTCTGGTGCCTGTCCCGACCATTTACCAGAACTCCGACATGTCACAGGTGAAAAGCTGCTTCTTTTAGTATAGCCACAATTACATTCAAAGTCAATAGTATCGCCCACAGAATAGGAATACCTCAATGGTGTAAATCGGCCATTCTTGGGGGCGTTCGGTGTCTTACATTTAATCACTGTCAAAAAAAGAAAACAATTTCACCGTTTATTATGAGAAAAAACAACAACCTATTAATAAGTAAGTAAGTGTACACTTTTGAGATGATTGGAGGCAGCTACATCAAGCAGGAACCTCAAACCAGCCGGTGTCAGGTCAAGAATTATAATGCCAGGGCAAGAAATCCAGCTACTGATGGTCGCAATAAGGGCATAGGCATTTGGTAACAAATATATGATCAAGTCAATTTTCAAATTTAGTGTTCTAAATTGGGGAAAACGAGGATGCAGTGAGATGGACATAGTTTAACGATTACAATAAGGTGAACTTGACAGGAATACTTGCATTCTTTTTGTTGAAGCCGTTTGTATTTGGCCTTGAGTATTTTTTATTTGACCATGAGGACACTTTTATATCTAGCTCAACGATTCGACGTTAAGGGTTTTCTAATGTTGTGTCAAAGTGGTTTTTGTTTTGTATTTCACGATGATAATCATGATTCGTTAACGTCTGTGTTTTGTCACATGTATATAGCACCACTGCTTTATTGTCTGTTACTCCGTGACGTTATGGCCCGATACTCGGTGCCATCATATTACGTCACTCGGTGTCGGTATAGCCCTTCACACGGTAAAATCATGGTCCGTTACTCGGTGTCGGTATGGTCCGATACTCGGTGCCATCATGGTCCGTTACTCGATGACGTTATGGCACGTTACACGAAGCCCTTATGGTCCGTTACTCGGTATAGATTTAGCCCATTACACTGTGTCATCATGGTCCGTCACTTGGGGACGTTTTGGCCCGTTACCCGGTGCCATCATGGTGTGCCACTCGGTGACGTTATGGCCCTTCACGCGGTTAAATCATGGTCCGTTATTCGGTGTCGTTATGGCCCGTTGCACGTTGCCTTCATGGTCCGTTACTCGGTGACGTTATGGCCCGTTACACGGTGCCACCATGGTCCATCATTCGTTGATGATATGGTCCGTTAGTCGGTGTCGTTATGGCCCGTTACATAGTACCATCATGGTCTGGCCCTCGGTGACGTTATGGCCCGTCACCCGATGCCATCATGGACCGTCATTCGGTGACGTTATGGCCCTATAATTCCGCCATGTGAGTGTCCCGATCGTATCCGCGCTGTGATTGGTCAGAAAGGCGTCGTCACGTGATCAACACGAATGCAGTTTACACACGTGTAAACGACAGGTTTTGCGATTTACACATTTTATGCAAATGAGTTGGAACTACTTTCAGGGGATTTCCCAATGTGAGTCATCGGGATTT